>APFE031340352.1:0-12269 GCA_000404065.3 Pinus taeda
CAACAAAGTTACAAGCTAGTGTTATCAGAAGCAGATGGGTTACAGGGCCACACTTCTCTGGTGGTAGGATTCAAAACACAAATGGATAGTTCCATAATAGAGCATGTTGATTTCATATAGAAATGGCCATAATTGCTAAAACCAACTTATTAGGCCCCTATCCTACTAGTGTAACCCCTTATTGTTATTAATACAACGCCCTTATTATATTGTTGTGCCCAGGTAGTCCCAATATTGTTATTATTGTGCCCTTTTATTATTATTGTTAAGTCAACTCTCACTATATTCTGACCCCTTGGACTCCTATATATAGAAAGAAGGTCTTTTCATTTGTAACATCCAATAATTATTCACTTGTGTAATGTAAAGGAGGTTTCCCCCTCGAAGAGGATTATTTAGAAGGCGTTTATCTCTCTTTTATAGCTTTTTGGGAGCACAACATTTGGTATCAAAGCTTTGGATTCTAGGGTTTCTGTGCTCCTAACAAGTCAGCGTGGTATTTTCACTATAACATTTTTTCTCCGACATTTCAGAAGAGAAACAAAATACCCATTTGAGATGAAATCTATTTGAATCTCGAGCCTGAATTTTGGATATTGCTTTTCTATAGTTTCAGATATACAATCCAAGATATTTAGCGTTTTTGTAGGCTCCCGAATTACATCCCAAACAAGTGACATGGGGAAACTTGTCATAACTATCTCCCCAAGCATCAGATTGAAATTTCGTAAAAATTTATAGAAAGTGGATGGACTATGGTTTTTTATGTATCTTTTTCACATTCGAAGGTCACAACAACGACATGTTGCACTTCGTAAAAGTTTGCTATTCTGAAAAGGTATATAATCAAGCCACCTTGGGAGATTGTGTATAACTATTTCTTGGTGAATCCAATTTCCATTGGACTATTGGCATTGCTAAGGGCACACAAAGGGCAACCACAAGTTGCAATTTCAGAACTAGGAGATCTGAAATTATATAGTTACAGTCGTTTCAAGCTCGAGCTCCTAAAATCAAGAAAAGGCATTATGAGGAAGTTTGATGGAAACCATCTGGTAAATTGGATACTGCAGATGGAGAAATATTTTTATCTACATGAGGTGCAACTGTTAAAAAAGGTACGTATTGCATCTTTATATTTAGAACCAAATCAATTTTTATGGTATGAAGGGATTTTTTCTCATAAACCACTTGTCATGTGGTCAATTTTCATGGAGGAAATAATAGCACATTATGAGGATACAAAGAGAAACACCTTCTTTGGCCAATTTATAAATCTCAAACAAAAGGGTTCAATGACAGAGCCCATTGAGGACTTTCTGAAATTGAATATAAGGGTAAATGATATTCCAGAGAAGAAAAGGGCTGGTGTCTTCATAGGGACTTTAAAGGATAACATTCAATATGAGGTTCGTCTTTGGGAATTCAATTCATTGGAGAAGGCATTTAGGTTGGCAAGAAAAATTGAAAGTAAAATTATGGAAACAAGGAATCCCACCACTCACAACTATAATTATGGAAATGATTTTTCTCCTATTCTTCCACAACCTACAAGGTTTTCACCACAACAATTGGAAGAATAAAGATAAAAAGGGCTTTGTTACAATTGTGATGGAAAATATACTAAAGTTCATAAGTGTGCTGAGAATAAATTATTTTACATAGATAATCAAGAGGAGGAAGAAAAGGATCAAGAAACATTAGAAGAAGAGGATATACATGAGGAACCAACCCCAAAGAAAGAAGAAATGAATATGACCATATCTTGTAAAGCATTGGCAAGAATTACCACTCCTCAAACACTCAAGATAGAAGGGCATATCAAGAAGAAAAAGGTTCAAGAAGTGAAAGATCACATCAAGAAAGAAGAAATGAATCCAACCATATCTTGTAATGTATTCACCGGAATTACCACTCCTCAAGCTAGCAATATAGAAGGACATATCAAGAAGAAAAAAGTTCGAGAAGTGAAAGATCACATCGATCATCAAGCAATTAATCCGACCATATCTTGTAATACATTGGAAGAAATGACCACTCCTCAAAATCTCAAGGTAGAAGGACATATCAAGAAGAAAAATATTCAAGCAGTGAAAGATCACATCGAGCATCCACAACAAGTTCTCCAACTGTTAAAGGATAACGCCACTTTGGTGCAGAATTGAGTGAAACAATAAGAAGATCACCATCACAGTGAAAGAAGTTTTGATGTAGGCGATTGGGTATTTTTACAGCTACATCTCAAGCAAGCTATTTATGAGAAGGAAATGTTGGCAATACTACATGCACTTAAGAAATGGCAACCTTACCTAATCAGAAGACATTTCAAGGTAAAAATGGATCATGATAGTCTTAAATACTTTTTAGAACAAATATTATCTTTAGAAGAACAGGAAAAATGGGTCACAAATATGTTGGGTTATGACTTTGAAATCATCTACAAAAAAGGGAAGAAAAATTTTGTTACATATGCACACTCAAGAAAGGATGAGAATGTGGAAGCATTGTTTTGTGCTATTTCTATTATCGAACGAGATTGGATAAATGAAGAAAGGGATGAAGGGAAGAAGGACAAAGAAGTGTGGCCACTCATTCAAAAGTTGCAGAAGATCCCAGTTCAAACAATATTGCGAGAACTTGATGAGGAAGGAAAAATCATATTGGAACCTAGAGCAGTTACATAAACAAAAACCTGACAGCTATGAAATCGATCAATTTTAGAGTATCTCATGAAGTGGAATAACTTACCCACTAAAGATTCCACATGGGAGGACAAATATTTTATACAGAAGCATCACAAACTACTCAAGCATTGAGGACAACATTTTTTAAAGGAGAGGGGCATGTTAGGTCCTTATACTACTAGTGTAACCCCTTATTGTTGTTAGCACAACCCCATTATTATATTATTGTGCCCATGTAGTCCCCGTATTATTATTATTATGCCCCATAGAAGCCCACTATTGTTATTATTGTTCCATTACGTTATTATTGTTATGTTGGCTCTGATTATATTATGACCACTTAGACTCCTATATATAGATAGGAGGTCTTGTCATTTGTAGTGTTCATTTGTGTAACGTAAAGGAGGTTTCCCACTCGAAGAGGCTTATTTACAAGGCGTTTATCTATATTTTCTACCTTTTTGTGAGTTGGTTTCATAACATAGCTATACTATCAGTAGAATTTATTATAAATAACCTGTCTTTATAACAAACCCTTTGTTAGAAACTTTTTTCTTTTTGTGGCTAGAAAATCCTAAAATACAAAAAATACATGTTTTATCTACAAGATTATATTTTTCCTTCCAAACAAGTTTCTTAAATATTTCTTTCAACCTAGGGAAATTGATATGAAGTTGTTTATAAAAAAGGAATTTTGGTTTTAATTTTTAATCAAGTTGGGTCCTGTTAAAGCCTCAATTGACCTCAGGCTGAAGGGAGACAATTCTAGGATAACCACAAACCAAGCTTAACCTGGAAGCTAGCCCTGCCAGATCAGGAGAGGGCTCTCTCCTTGTCAATCTCAGTCAAGATGACTACAAATATGGATTTTAGGCTGGGTATAGTAGCTCTAGGGTTTTTTGATTGATTTTTTTTGGTTTTGTTGCTGGATCAAATGGAGCAGGCAGCTTTTGGGTGTGGGAAATCATGTTAGGAATGCAGGGTGTTCTATGGGGCGAGGTAGGTATGTGTTTTGGCACTTATAATAGAGTGATATGGAAGGTATAAGACTAATGAGGAGTTGAGGAGGGTATGAAGATATCATGTATCCTCTTCAAACTGTAGAAAACATCAAAAATTAAATGGATTCCCAAGGCGGAGCATTGTAACCAATGTATTCTACCTATCTATCTTGATTTCATTTAGTTTAGAAGAATGAATTAGATTTTGGCACACATAACACATGAGAAAAAACTAATGACAGAAGAAGAAGCTATGCAAAAACACATTACTACAAGAATCCCACAAAAATAGCTACAAATCCTGGTTTATTTCCTTCCCAAACTGCTGTAAAGATGTAAAATATAGCTTAGAGCATCCAAGAGAGTCCAACCTTTGCTAATGACTGAAAAATACATAACATAGACATCAAAGTCACCTATGATAGCCATCAGGGGTCGAATCCAAGAGATAAGGAATTGCTACAACCATTTCCCAACAAGGAACATGAATATAGGCAGTGGAACAACTTGCCTCTATAAGCATGGAAATTGATTCATTGACCCCCAACCCACCTCAAAATGATGAATCTACCCTCTAAGGTCATTTTAAAATTACATTTACATTGCATAGCATCATTTACAATCATAAATTCATCCACAATGAGAGAAAAAGTCAACTTGTAGAAAAACTAGGCAAAATCTGGATTTTTGGGCAAACTGGCTCTATGCGTAGCGCCATTGGACAGGTGTGTAGTTCCTCTTCGTAGCTACTTTTGGAGGCCTTGCACATATCCAAATTGAGCCGAATATAGCTCATTTTCAACGTCTTCTTGTCTATTTTCTGGAACATCATAAATTTGTGCATTTGGAGGTAATTTGCACCCTTAAAAGTGAAATCTCCCAAGGCTGCTTCTGTGTGTCCAAAAAGAGGTAGAGAGGTTATTTGTTTTATGGTTTTTTGAACTTTTGGTGACCAAGTTTTGCTCCAAAATTGCTAAGATTTTCTCGGTTTTATTCTCTAATCATGTTAAATCCATATATGTAAGCCATTTCTTCAAAAAGGCTTCCAGTGAAAAGGGTAGCGCTGGTGGCACTACGCACCTAGGGCAAATTTCTGTGTTGCAAAATTTCAAAAATTGAAAATGACCAAAATTTGTCAAAACTTGCCCAGATTTGGCACAAGGAACTATCATTAATTTCTTTGATGGGCTAGTGAGGCTTCAGCCAAGATTTTCAACTTGTCTTGCTCCTTGTTGCTCCTTAAGGCCTTCCTCAACCTAGCCTTAAGCTTCCTCACCTTTATGTTGCATATTTGGTTCTGGGTCATGTAGTGGTAGGCCATGTGGAGAAGCATCTTCTTGTCTCTGTTAGCCTTTTCGATTAGCCCCTCAAGGTGTATGTTGACCCTCTCAAGCCAACTTTCTCGGTCATTCTTGATCTCTTGTTAAATGGAAGTCAACTTGACCTTGGCCTTCTTAGCCTTTTGCCTTTTCTCCTTGATCATTTGTAGCTCCATGAGGACTTGCTTGTCACTCAATTGTTTGTTTTCTTTCTCTAGGTATTTGATGACCCACTTAGCCCTCTCTAAATTGTATGACAAGGCTTGTTCTCAGCCTCTTGTTTCTTTATGATCATGTCTTTGACAGTCTATGGATCTTGAGTATTCAAGTCCATGACATCAACTCCTTATGTCTCCTCATGATCGACAAGGTCAAAATCTCTTTCTTGCTCTTCTCCAAGATCCTTCTTATGCATCTTTTTCTTGCCTTTACCTTTGCCCTTGTGTTGCTACTCAACCTGTTCTTGCTTAGCTGAAGAAGAAGGAAAAGCCCCTTCCACTCTTTGTGGAGATAACATTTACCTGTAGCCTAATGATGAAGCCGAGACCCCTTCCAAACCTTGTGGAGATAATACTCGCCTGGAAGTTGCAAAAAGTTTTCTAGTGCCTCTCTCATATGTTACAAATACTAGCACTGCAACAGTTTCAACCTCTTGGACCTTTTCATGTCCTGAAGGTCCACCTTCTTCATGAGGGACTGATGAAAAGACTTGAGGGCCTTTGAACATTTCATGAGAAATGAAAGTCTCCCATGGCATGTTAAGAAGGTTCAACTGATGTAAAATAATGATTTTAATTAAAAAGTAGTGGTAGATGCTAGTTAACTACTAGGGTTATGATTTCTTCTTTACAATGACTGCCATCCTCTCAATGTTTCTAAACATGAAGTAGGGGATATTCATCATTCTCACTTTAGTGAAATGCATCAGCAACCTAATGTGGTAGACATACAATCGGGAGAACCTATCTTCACAAGTAGAGTACTTGATGATTATCTTCATCAATGGAGCAAACATGTCCTCCAATAATTTAAAGGGGAATACTCTCTTGAGTTTTTCATGGTATCTAGCCTTGATGTAAGGCTCATAGTACTCCCTATCAATGTCCTGACCTTTGTTCCACTTTTCACCCACATTTGGAATACCTGTAGCCTCTAAAATAATAGTTGGTGACAAAGTGAATGTAACTACAGCAAGTTTTACTTCATTGTTGTCCAAATGTGTCACAAACAACCTTGCTAATTCATGATGAAATTTAACCCTTTCCAGCATTTCACAAAAGCCAAAACATGACTAGTGTTTGAAACAAGAAATGACAAATGGAGAGGCTTGCAGCTCCTTGAAACTGTTAGGCTCCTCTTTGATTTGTCTTCCTCCTTTATGAGGTTTCCTGTGCTGTATGTTTTCTTCCCTGGAACTGTCACTAAGGGTGTCTTCTTCAAGCTCATATTCACTATCCCTCTCCATTGTTTTATAATTCTATTCTCTTATGGTGAATGAAGAGATAGGGTGAATGAATGTAAGATGAGTATGAAGAGATTTTATAGATAAATAGATGAGAGTGAATAAGAGTGTGAACTAGATTTAGGGAGTGAGTAGGGTTTTGGGAATAATGTAGGGTTTGGGGTGTATGTATAGGGTTTGGGAATTGGGGAAAATATATGATGGAATGATGTTTTGGGAATTTTATATGAGGGAATGGGGTTTAGGGAACAAAAAAATGGATGAGATAGGACAATAGTATATAAGTGAGCTTTTAAAATATATGAGATAGTTTGCTGAAAACTAGGGTGTGGCTTTTTGAGAGACAAAATCACCAAAGATTGATGCAACAACCCTTTTAAGAAAGAATGATTTTGTTAATTACATGCAAAGAGGTAATTTGGAAGTTTTTAGGTGAATTGGGGTGATTTAGAACAATTTGGAGCTTGGCTGCTAGGTGCGTAGTGCTCTTGAAGCCCTGAAAATCGGGTCGACAACAAGGGGGATACCCACCCGGTCCGGACCTTGGTTGGCAGCTCCCTATCCGTTTGGTATAGCGGGTCCGACTGGGGATAACGGGACCATTTTCCCGATCTTGGGTGTGTGTGTGTGTGTAGAGTTGAATAAAGTTGATCTAAGAGTACTTTAAAGCTAATCTAATTCAGATTCTTTAAACTAATTCTATGCTATTGTAATCTAATGAGAACAACACATCTAATCTATGCTAATCCGGGATATATATCTTCTATTATGCGATCTAAAGAGATTTCGAACAATAACGGGTAATAAAGATCATTCAGCTATCATAAGAATAGAAACCATTTAAGATAAACCACTTTGCAAAAGAAGTTAGGCAAAACAGTTGTGAACAGTATATCGCATAATAAGCTATTCATTTGTCAGACATAAACAATATGACTCCACCATACAGAAGTGCCAAATGGTAACCCACACATTCATACAATGACATGTAAATAACTAAAAACTATAAATCACTTCAAGAATATAAGCAGAAATGGTCAAGAGATAAAAGTGCCATTTATGACTGGTTCCAGTCATAAGCTTCAAGCAACAATGATTTATCTCTCCTTGTTTTAACATCTACTAAGAGTACAGAAGTGCAACATCAGTAGCAGATATCAAATGCAGACATTAATAAACCTTGATCCATCCATTCATCAAAACCACCTCCGAGGGCGCAAAAGTGCATGTTCTGAGGACGGGTTTTTGACAAATCTCCGGACCCTTCTCTAAATGCCTGAGAAGGGTTTAAATACTGCTAGCTAATTAACTTGATTACATAAATTTAGGATCTGGTTTTCAAATGACCGTCCTTCTAATAAAGCAAACTTATTTCTAAAAATTAAATCTGACTCAGAACTATTTCTGTATTTTCTCCCGAGTACTGTAAGCATGCAACATTTGACTGGGAAGAGTCGGCTGGTTTCCCTCCCTTTTTGTGTGTGCTATAAAAATAGAAGTAACAAGAGCTGTCACCATTTTCTGGTAAACTATAAGATATTTTAGAGAATCTTCCTCTGACTGGGTATATTCACTGCGTGTATAATTGGTAATAACTCAAATTTCCCCCAAACTTATTTTTCCTTGGCTATTTCGGTTTCTGTCTTTGCGAACAAATTGATGAGTCAAAAGACTTTACTTTCTGAACAATTCTCTGGATTGAAAACTGCCTCCGTTCTTCATTCCGGGATTTTCTGGCGTGTAAGTTTCAGGTCTTTTTGTAATCATGTTGCTTTTGTGCGCCTTTGACTCTGAGCTTTAGATGACCTATTGGCATCAACATCTGTTGAGTGATACTCTGGAATCTGTAGTCCTATCGTATGCAACACCCGTTTCTGAAGAGATTTCTTCTCTGTTCTCTGAGCATTGGCGCTTTCCCCTTTTCCTTAGATGTTTCCTGCATATTTCTTCATGTTATTTCTTGTTTTATAGTTTACGCAAAGGAAAAGAGTAATGGTAATAAAGATTGAGATGAAAGCTTCAAATCTTATGTATGCATAATTATGACATTTATAGCGAACTGACCCTTCGAAAAACAAAAAGCAGTCATTCCTGGATACTTTGGCATACAATCATTAATTTCTTTTTTAAGGTGCGTGCTTAATTTTGATTTTTGGTTAGCTTTCCTTGAATACTGTGCCGAGGAAAATTCTCGCTTATCGCAGATCACAGATCGCAGATCGTGTTATAGTATTGTGGCATCGCAATATTGGATCATCGGAGATCGTAGATCGCAGAAATTAGTCATTGTGTGCTACTTTACGCGATGTTGCGATATGCGACGTCGCACATCGGCCGTCAGAGATTTCTTAAGTTTTTCTTTTAAGAGCACTTCATAGTGAATGCGATGCGATGATTTTTGCATTGTTCCTACATAGCTTATTATGCTCATAAAAGAAATGTTTCATTGCTTTGTCGCGATAAAATTTTAAGGAATTAAAAGCGAAAATGTTCCTAAAACTGTTTGTTTGAATTTTTATTGAGGGTCCCCATTTGCTTGGTGTTATTGCTAATATCAAACAAAGAGGGGGGTTGTTGGTGGCCACAACAATGGCGATTCACTGGGAAGAACCAGTTATCTCTGATTTTCTATTGAATTTTAACTTCCGAAACAGAAAATTTTTCATAAGTCTAAACTTTGTTATGGATAGATAGAGTACATTATGTCTTATCCTATCGATGATATTGTGTTTCAACCCTTCTCTATTCCAATCATTCGTTTCCTGAGGCTTAGTCCTTGCATTTACACTAGCCATTACTTGGTCTTTTAAAGATAAAATAAGGTCATCCCTGTTATGTTGGCCTTTTAAAATATGCTCATTTACCATAGGTATAGCCTCTGCTGCTAGCAGGCGTCCATAGCCTCGACAGGGTTACCTATTACCCAGCAATGATCCTTTATCCTGCTTAAGGCTATCTACAACTTTTTCATAGAAAAACCCATTTTGACACTTTTTCTTTTTTATTCTCTAAAGAACAATGTCTTGGTTTGGTGGCCAAATTATGACACAGTCATTCACTTGATTTACAGTTTTGTTGAACAAGCTGGCTCGTGATGAGACCCCTTGTCTTTTGATTGCAACAATCTTAAGTCGTTGCCCTGTTTTTGTGGACAGTATAGGCAAAGTCAACAAGTTATAATATCTGTGATCATGATAAGTCGGCTCGTGATGAGATCTCTTATTCTTTGAGATACAGTGTTTTCTCGGATTGTTTCTCTGAATGTTGTGATTTTCTTTAGCAGGGAGGAAACCATTGTTTTTCCTTAAGAAAGCCCTGGACGATAATAATAGAGTTTGAAAATAGTAGTTTTACAGAGAATACTCATTTTATTATTGATACCTTTCATTGTGCTGATATAAAACAAGTTTTTTGCCAAAGGTTTCTTTCATAAAAAATTTTGAAGTTGGAACTAGTATCATATTTAGGCTAAAGTTTTAACTCTATCCGTCAATAATAAAGATCAGATTTTTGAAAATTTTTGCTATTTGTACAAGCGAAAAATCAAAATCTAACAGAGAATTTGGTGTCCTTTTTGTGTGAACTCCTGTAGTAACCATCTACAACTGGTTTTATTTATAAGAAAGAAGAAAAAACAAGCTATCCTACAAAAAATAGAAGAATAATCTTCTATGGAAAGTATATTTTCAGGATCTGTCCATTAACAGGCAAAGAATCTTTTCTACCTGCTAAATCCTGCAACACAAACATTGATGGGCCTATGACCTCTACAATATGAAAAGGACCAAGCCACATTTTCTGGAATTTTGTATGTTTGCCCTTCTCTTCATGAGCCTTATCCCATTTCAAAACTAGATCTCCCACCTGAAAGTTTTTTCTGGTCATTATGCTTGAATCAAAAGAGGACTTTATTAGCGCTTGGTGATGGGCATGGGTTTTCTTAGCTTGTTCTTGTTGTTCTTCTAATTTAATTATTTCCATTTTTCTTAATTGTAAGGAGGAAGTAGATACCTCATCGATGTATTGTACTAAAGACAAGGAGGGGATCATCAAGTGAGTTGGAAGAACCACTTCCTTCCCATAAACTAAGTTAAAGGGAGAAGTGTCGATTGAAGCTTTCTTCGTTATTCTATCTGCCCATAAAGCATTTACTAAAGTTTTGTGCCAATTCTTCTGGTTCTGGTCAACTGTCCTTTTAATAATCATGATTAGGTTTTTATTTGTTGACTCAGCCAGTCCATTTCCTTGCGGATAGTAGTTGGCCGAATATTTCAGTTTGAACCCTCTTTTAAGTGCGAACGCAGTCATTGCATTCCCAGAAAAGTATGAAGCATTATAAAAAATCAGAGCCGTCAGCAATCCAAACCTAGTGATTATAAATTGATCAATGAATTCAATGATGTTTTCAGAATTAGCTGTCTTGAGAGGAACTGCTTCTACCCATTTAGTAAAATAATCAGTTGCCGTGAGGATGTACCTATGCTGCTTAGAAGAGTGAGGAACGATCTCACCTATTATGTCCAAGCCCCATTGACTGAATGGTTGCTCAATGTTTACTGGCTGTAGTGGCATGGACGGTTTCTTTTGTTTCCCTACAGTGGTTTGGCAGATTTGGCATTTCCTCACGTAACTATGTGATTCTTTGAACAGTGTGGGCCAATAATACCCCGCACGTAAGATCATATGTGCGGTAGCATCTCCAGCATAGTGTCCGCCTGCGGGCCCATCATGGAGTTCCTGCAAAACCTTTTCGGCTTCAGTTTTCTCAAGACACCTAAGAAGTACAGAATCATAATTCCTTTTAAAGAGAACATCATTTATGAGCTGATATTGTTTACCTTTAACCTCAGGGCTCTTTTCTTGGTGTGATCCAGGTGTACTGGAGCATACCCGTTTTTGAGATAATAAATAGTGTCAGCGTATAATGATTCTGTATCGTTTAGGCTTACCTCATATGTTTTTACTTCCTCAGATGAGCTTTCAGGAATCTGCGATGCTCCAACCAACATTTTGCAGAAGCCTTGACCTCTCACAATGCTTGCTGGTTTGATTTCAAGGTCGTATTCTTGTAAAGCAGTGATCCAATTTGCTCTTTTTTCGCCCACATCTTTCTGTATTAAAAGATTTCTTACCGCTGGAAACGGTACGATGAACTTGGTATGGGTTTTAAGTAAGAAAGGTCTGAAATATTTGATCGCTTTGAAAACAGCATATGCTTGTTTCTCCACGCCTGAATAGTTGAGTTAAACTCCTTGTAAATTAGAGCTAAAAAATGCGATTAGAACTTCCGCTTTCTCTTGATTCGCTTGAGTTAGAATCACGGCATATGATTTTTCTAAGGCGAATGTGTATAAGATAAAAGATTATGAAAAATTTGGGGTTGCTAAAGACGGAGCATTAATGATTGCTTGTTTGATCAGATTGAATGCTTCATGCTCATTTTGACCCCATTTGAAATTTGAATTCTTTTTTATCATGGTTTGCAAAGGAGAAACAATTCTTGAAAAATCTGGGACAAATCTTTTCACAAAATTGATTTGACCAAGAAAAGATTGCATGGCCTTTTTATTTTGAGGTAGGGATATTTCAAAAATTTCTTTGATTCTATCAGGTTCAATGTGAATACCAGATTTTGATACTATGAATGCTAGAAGTTTTCCTTCACTTAATGCGAAAAACGATTTCTTTCGGTTAAGTGAAATCCCATACCTTAAACATCGTTGAAAGATTTGTTTCAAGTCTCTGAGATGGTCGCTTCGCTTCTTGGAGTACACTGTTATATCATCCAAATAAATCACTATGG
>APFE031340363.1:0-16142 GCA_000404065.3 Pinus taeda
TATGTACAGAGTATCGAGATTCAATTGGAATGGACAGAGAGGGATAGAGCAGTGTTTTTCGCTGGGCCCCATCACCACGTGGCCTCTTCTCTGCGTTTCGTACCCCCTAGCCTATACCACATACCGCCTCCTACCCCCTTCGAAAATCACTTCCCCCTCATCCCTTTACCGTTGTCTCCTATCCTGCCATGTCTCCTAGTTGTTGCCTAATTAAAAACCCTTCCTGGAAAAATTACTGTTGATTATTTAATGTTTTCCCTCCCCGGTAACCGTTTGACTTCAACGGTCCCGCGCCAACCTCCAACAGAACCTGCCACTCCTTCCTTTTAAAAACCCTGAGCCAATATTCATTATCCCTTTCACATGCTTATTCTTTGAAATTCATAGGTTTTTCTCCAAAGCGATCCAGTTTCAAAAGATTTGTTGAGCTAGATCAACTATCAGCATTCTTTTCCTCCCCCTTGACGACTCAACCTGAAATTTGTTCCCGATAAGCTTTTCCTTCCACCACTATTCATTATTCACAGATCTAACTATGCTTCCAAAGAAAAAGAACCAGGAGGACCCTGTGAATCCATTAATCCCTCCATCTATAGACTTAGACCATAATCCATTAGCTGATAGGGATTACAAGATCAGTGAGACACAATGCGACTGTGAATTGTTGGAACTTTATTGTTGGTTGGAGGATAAACATGTTGATAAAACAGATGAAACTGGACTTTGAGAGTCCAATCTTCCTCACTATATTTTCCCTTTGACCTTCCATGCCCTTGAATTCACCAGGAAATGCCAAATTTGATATGTTCCTAGCCAAAGAGCCATTATAACCCCATCTGGTGAAATCCTTTTTGCAATCATTGCCCATTCTATAAACCAGATGATACTAGTTCCCCCTGTGGAAAACAATGCACCATTTTCCTTAGAACCTCTCACAAAACTTTATCAAAAGCTTGATTTTGCCAGAAGAGCCAAGATTTTTGACATTTTCTTACCAGAAAATGCTCAATTGCTAAAAAAAATCCTCCATACCTTTCCTTAATTTTCCTTGATCAAGCTAAACAAATAATAACCATAATTTCAATATTCTGGGTCATTATTTTGATCATTGGGTAGATGAGCCCATTCTAGGCTTCCTTTCCATTTTTTCCACAGATAGCAAACCATCTATTTTGTTTAATTTCAGTCAATTCCTGGCTGATAACATACATGAACAATTTCTTAATTTTCCAACAGAACAAGTGTCTAAGTACACTTCAATTTTAGTTTATATGTTTTTTATATATCAAGCAGACATGTTCAACTTTGTCATGCAAAAGCTAGATGAAGAAGGAAACCAACAGTCTGTGATATTTTGGACATCTTTATTGATGAAAGAGCAGCAAGAATTTTCCTATAAACAGTTCATTGAAGAGTTTGTTCAGCTAGCTATGAGTATCCTAAACAGTTCAGCAGAACCTCGAATCAGTGAAGACATCAAAAGGATTCTACGTGTGACAGATCAAGCCAAGATTGGAGACTGGTATTTATATCAGAATTACACAGAAATCAGAGTTTATGGGTGTGAGTTAGCACCATACAAGCTCCCAAAATACCTCCCCATGAGGATTTTTTCCCTTGAATATATCAGACAAATGCTAAATTCAGATGATATTCACTTTGTGGTGGCAAAGAAGAAGTCCCAGTTTCGGATAAAGCCTCCTTAAATAATTTTCTTGTTGACATTCAACGGCCCAGATTAGAAGCTAATCAATGGCTAAGATCATTTATGCTTGATCCTCGTCTTCTTCTAGAAGTTACACCCATAGTTAGAATAACACCCATTAATTATTTTAATAAATCTGCCTTTAGGTGGAATTTCCCAAAACGCTTTTTGGGTTCTTTGGAATACATGTGCCCAAGCCTCCCTGCAAAATTTGAGACTTAGAGCACATTTGATGCTATCAGAAATCAACAAATTCACCCCATAGCAACTTAACATTATTCATCTTTACAACATTATTCAACAATATACGCAATTATATAGAAAGAACAACATCATCTTCAATACAACGAAACATAAAGGAACATTAACAAATTCACCCCATAGCAACTTAACATTATTTAGATTTACAACATTATTCAACATATGCAATTATATAGAAAGAACAACATCATCTTCAATACAACAAAACATAAAGGAACATTAGAAGAAAAACATTCACACATAAAGACACCAGGAGGAAAAACCCATTATGGGTAAAGCCCTTTCAAATTCTTCTTCTTATTAGATTGTCATTGAATGATTCAACAAAAGAGAGGACAATGATCTATATCTTCATCCATAGAATTATCCAGCAAAATCAACTTAAACAATATCATAAGATGAACCCATCAATGCCAATAATCAAAAACCTGATTCAGAATACTGAAATCAATTGTCACTGTCTATAGTCAACTGCCGAACCCTGTGGTCAACTGAAAACCAAACCCTAGGTCCCAACCGCACCTAGAGAGGGATGTGCGTGTGTGGCTGAAACTCCCCAACTGCATGCATAAGCCTGTGAACCTATGGTTATGGCCGAAATTTGCCTGTGTCATGCCTACAGTGGGAAACCAAAAACCCTAGACATGTGCGAGCTTCAGATCTTGCAATCTCGGACTTGTGCGAGAAAACTTTCCACGAACTATCTCAGACCTGTGCGAGCCAAACAAAAGAAAGAAGAAGAATGATTCAAGATGATTGGCCAAATGAGGGTCACTTCAACTTTTATTTATAGCTTTCCAAGGGTGACCAATTTATCTTTTGGACTGACTTGATCAAATATGCACATGTAGGGCTTATAGTTATTTCAAAAATACACTTTCTCTTGTCCAAATTGAGCGCTTCAATAGTCAAAATTAGTCTTCTCAAAAAGAGGAATCTTGTCCCATGGTTGGAATTTGTCATTGAACAACCAATTAACACTCTCTCTCAGCTAGGGACAAATTCCAACTGCATCATGTAATCATCACAAGTATCCTATCATCAAATCATATCCAATCTCAAGAATTTCATCATCAAATGTCATCAGTACTCATTTTGGCTCATCTTTGTTTTTTTTCTTGCTTATTTCTTGATTGTTCCTGCTCATATGTTGAACATTCTCGAATCTAAAAGAAGAATTTGACATTGGAGGGGAGCTTAAGCTACCACCCTCTATCCATCGGGGAGCCACTGTTACCACTTGGAACCACTGCCAGCAGGGAGCTTAATGCTACTATCTGGGAAATATCAATGGGGAGCCAAATCTATGACCCATATCAACATAGAAGAGCCTAACTCAATCCAAAACAACATCAGGGAGCACATTTCAACCTAAAACAATATCAGGTGGCTTAGTCTTAACCTTGAATCTCATGGGGGAGAAAAACATCTCCAACCCCATATCGAGCAATAGTTGATATAGGGGGGAACATCTCAACCCATCCTATTGCTCATTGATCTGCCCAACAATGACCCTCACGACTCATGTGGTAGAACACCTGCATCATAATCCGAGCTTGGGTGAGATACCCGACTTACCAAAGGTAAGGATCACACACCCCCAAGCCTCCTCAACCCGTTGGCCAAGATGGGGAGGGACAATCCCAACAAGCCCAACTTGTGGGTATGATGCCAATTGGGGTATACTTTGCATAGACCAAGATAGGGGGAATACCTGACTTGTCAAAACAGACAAGGATCACACACACCCTATGGGTAACAAATAGGGGAGCAACAACTACGACCCTATTGTCCAGAGATCCCTCAACCCCAGGAATTCTCCATCTCAATTCCTCACCCTGGGAGCTCAGATAGGGGGAAGAGCTAGTTCATTTTTCTTGACTAGTCCTGCTCTCTGTAGATCATAAACATATCATTGTGCTCATATCTGGTACTTGCTTAATCATCATGTCACAATAGCAACAATATCATGTTTATGCAGGACACCAAATCAAATATTATATCAAAAAATATATATCACAAAAATCATACTTTATTCATCCTCCCTCTCACGCTCATGGAGGCAGCAACCATAAGCTTAAGCTTGTCTCGTACAATAGTACCGACTGAAGATATCTCAGTCCTAGCTATCTATGTGATTTTCTGCCAATCGGGTCCCACTCAATATTATCGCAATGTATCCATGTCATATCTAAAACCTGCTCAAACGACTCTCCAAAGAGCTTCAACCTGCCTCACAACTAGCTATGCCAGCAATATCATATTCAACCTCGACTGTGCTTAAAGCTACAAACTTCTCATCCAAAAATATCATGGCAGATCTCATACTAAGGCAGCACACAAATGTGCTTATCTCATCAATAATGATCCCAAACAAAATTGGTGTATCTATGCAGTCACATATTACAGGAAGAACAACTCAAACCAAAAAATTGATCATCTCATGCAAATATCTCGAAGTGTGCTCGATGACAACTCAATATGTATGAAGAGGCTCAATCATGAATTCACTAAGACATATATACGGACGGGTGTTCACACGGAACATCAATGCTTCAATCAACTATTGGTTGCCAAGGCAAGTTCAACAATCTTTGTGCATAATTCAATCGGAGTGTCCAAGGATTTGTATTTCTATTTTTTAACAACGCTTCATCAACTTCCAAATTTTAGAAAGTAATTCATCATTTCATGATTCTTCATTTCGAATTTCGAAGGCCAACTCCCTCTTACTTTGATCATTAGACGCTCATTGCCTGTCAACAATAGACCATCAGTATATAAAACCAAAATCAAAGCCATACCTTGACCACTTTTGAAGTAGAGGTTTGGATCGACACATCTTCCTTGTGAAATCTTCCTTGCTTCCTAAGGTAACTATCAATGTAGACACACTAGGCTCGGGGAGCTTGCTTTATGCAATGCTTTCTGCAGAAATAACACTTGACCAAACCAATATGCTCAGCCTTACACAAATCAATACTGTGCATTCAAATCAACTAAGACAACTTATCAAGCCTTAGATATCAGATCAAAGCAAATATCAAAATCACAAAAGTTTCTGCCAATATCACTATAACAAACTCTTTGGACCAGGTGAAAGGTAGAGCTCATATCCAAATACCAAGTCATGATTTCATCTATTGTCATGTCAACAAATGTTATTTACTGAACTTTATCAAGCCATCCTCATGATCATAATATAAATAATTTATGTCACTAGATGCAAATGCATATACCAAGGATAAATATAAGTTTCATAAGATCACTGCATGTTGAATCACAACCTTTTATACTACAACTAATGTGCCCAATCCAATGAAGTCAATACATAATCAATGCCAACATTAATCACTAAAAGTCATTATGCCCACATAGCACTGTCATCAAGGCAAATCATCAGTCATGAAGTCAAAACACTTAACTTGTTATCATCATCAAATAAACAATCCATGAGCCAAAACATATTTATGAACCATCAAGCATCATGTCAAAGTTTTAAAGCGTCATCAATCATCAAGCCAATATGCTCACTAAGTCAAGTCAATGAGCCAAATCTTGTCAAGCCCTTGCAATTGTTATCAAATACTGTCATATACTAACTTCAATGATTAAATCAAAATAACATGCTTATATGCATATTCCGGTCCCCTACAAACACAAGTTTAGTCAACACGTTTACATTTTCTATAGTAAGTCAAACATTCAAACTTCCCTCCTCATAGAACATTCTAATGTCTGCTCCATATCTGTAGGATAGTTATATTCCTGGTGCATAACTGCACCCATTGGCTTTCTTCTGTGCGGTTGGAGGCTTATAACTGCACTGATAAGCTTGCTTCCCTGCGGTTTGGGCTTAGACTAAGGGAAACCCTCTCTTCTCAGACCAAAACTTGCTGTTGACCAACAATGTCAGATATTTGTCTATTTATGTCCAAAAAACTTACTTCGATAGTAAAGAATCTTCCATATATTTAATGCAAATGATAATAAGTGTAGCGATCTTATGAAGAGTCTCCCTCTTAATGAGCAGCCACTTGAGCAACAATTTTATTGTTTACACTTCTATCATCATGGTCACCATATATAAGAAACAATGAGCTAGCCTTCTCATGAAACCCATCATGTCTAAAATAAAAGATGCTTGTCAAATATCAGGTAGACCAATACATCAAAAATCAACGTTTCTTAGTAGTTTTACCATGACTTAATACCAAATGCACCATTTCATCATAGGTGCCATGAATCAAACTTACTCTCATATGCAATATGAGTCATTCATGAAGGTGATATTTCCATCATACCTTAGGGCTTACTTGCTATCTAATATTTGTAGTTGAAACATAACATTGAAACAATACACCATACATACCTTGTAGTATTCAGATACCTGTGTATCTTCTTGTTTGACATTGGCAGCAGGAGCACTTTGTCAACTTTTCATCAAGTGCCTCTTTTCCTTTTCCAATGCTAGTTTTCTCTTCCTGCACTAGCCATGATCCTCAAGAATCATCCACTTATCACAACTCATCAGAAGGTTAGAGGTATCCAAATACTCAAATATACATGCAAGAAGTATAAGTAATAATCAAAACAACAAATTCAAATAGGAATAGAATCACAAAGAGGTAACATAAATCTAAAAGGTACTTATCTTTTGACGAGAGGAGATCAACTCCCTCTTGAACCAACGTTCAGGAGTCATGACTGTCCAACTCAAATAGGAATAGAATCACAAAGAGGTAACATGAATCTAAAAGGTTCTTATCTTTTAAGAAGAGGAGATTAGCTCCCTCTTGAACCAACCTTCAAGAATCATGACTGTCCATTGACCATATAACAATGTTGCCTTTAATCTATTCGCCTACTTCATCAACAACCAGGCCTAATAAAGACTATTCCATCTAGGGCTTCAACAAATCTGTCGCAAGTGCTTGAGCATCTTCACATTGATCATGTTAGGGTTTCTAGATTGCATGCCTCAAATCTTTTCCATAAACCAAGGTTTCTTCCAAACCCTAACCTCATAATATCCATCAAATCCTAATAACCAAATTTCCTAGGGTTTTCTTCAAACCCTAGTATTCTTTTAGGTCTCTTCCATCTTCTCATGCTTCCTTCAAAGGTGTCTTCATAGGGGTGATCTTTAATGACTTTTCTTTAGCCCAACTTTGATACCATGTTAATTGTTCCTTAGGGATATATTGTTCTTTGCTTTGATAATTGCATTTCAACATTTACTTATTAAATTCACCACATAGCAACTTAACATTATTCAAATTTACAACATTATTCAACAAGATATGCAAATATATAGAAAGAACAACATCATCATCAATACAACAGAACAATAGAAGAAACACATTCACACATAGAGACACCAAGATGGGTTAGAGACTAGGGAAAAACCCACTATGGGGAAAACCCTTTCACAGTCTTCTTCATATTAGATAATCATTGAATGATTCAACAAAAGAGAGTACAATGATCCATATCTTCATCCATACAACTATCCAACAAAATCAACTTAAACAATATTATAAGATAAACCCCTCAATGCCAATAATCAAAACCCTGATTTAGAAGCTTGAAATCAATTGCCACTGGTTGCAATCAACCTTTGAACCCTGTAGTCAACGAGCGAAATTTCTGGTCAATTGAAAAAACTAACCCTAGGTCCCAATCACACCTAGAGAATGATGTGCATGTGGTTGAAACCCTCCAACCGCATGCATGAGCCTTTGGTTATGACCGAAATTTGCCTGTGTCATGCCTGCAATCAGAAACCAAAAACCTTAGACACGTGCAAGCTTTGGACCTTGCAATCTCAGACTTGTGCGAGAAAACTTTCCACAAACTTTCTCAGAGTCCAAATGAGGGTCACTTCACTTATATTTATAGTCTTCCAAGGGTGACCAATTTATCTTTTGGGCTGACCTGATCAAATATGCACATGTGGGGTTTAATTTAAAAATACACTTTCCCTTGTCCAAATTGAACGCTTCAACAGTCAAAATTAGTCTTTCGAAAAGAGGAATCTGGTTGGAATTTGTCACTGATCTACCAAATCAACTCTAGGTGATTAATGTCCTTATGATCTCAATCAAACAAATAGATTACTGAATTTAATTAATGCTGAAATTAAATTTTAGACCATAGCATCACGCGCACAATAGATATAAATTAAATAGCAGAGGCATAAAAACAATTTCATGCATACACACGTAATCACTTTTTGCACATTCACACTAAACCTGTGGGGAAGTTCCTATTCAAACTATAATTCTCAACACTCCCTCTTAGCGAGGAAGGAAATCTACACCAATCTGAGTCGATCCTACAATGCCTTAAGCATCCTTTTGTGAAGGGTTTGGTTAGAATATCAACTACTTGCTAATAGGGTGGAATAACTAGAGCTTCACTACTACTTTTTGAACCTTGTCTCATATGAAGTGAAAATTGATTTCTATATGCTTGGACCTTTCATGAAACACTAGATTTTTAAAGGATACATCTATTTATCACTATAAATGTGTAATATCCCCATTTTTGGTTTTGAAGAATTTCAACCCCCACTCCGGTTTTCAGTTTTCTTTATCACTCCGTGCATTTAGCTTTAATCCCAAACATGATAAAAATTCTAAAATCTGGAAATGACAATATTTTCTGAAAACACAAATTTAAAGATTTCACAATTGTTGAAATTGCAGAAATAAAACAAAGCAAAATTATGGCAGCCACAGAAAATAACACAGTGATTTTTGGTCAATGTGACACTGGAAAAACGCCCCTACAACTCTTGTGGAAAACTAGTTTGAGAGCTCTTCTTTATTTTTGAAAATGCTTTTACAGAGAAATTGAAATACACAAAAAAAATTCCCGCAACCAAAAATTACAACTTATCTCGATTTCCATGCTTGAACTCCACTTCAAAAATCGTGCCAATCAGTGAACTGCCAAAACATAATTTTTTCTAGCAATAAAACAACATTAAATGTTGTACGATCTGCCTCAAAAATCATGCCCGGAACCTACTGTACGACCGTACGGATTTTAATAGTACGACTGCTTCAAAAACTGTGCCCAAATCCTGCCTCAAAATTCGTGCCCTTGTTGCTGTCCCTGTTCCTCAATTTCTATGTTTTTCTTCTACTATACGGTTTTGCCTTAGGATACGTGCCAATAAATGCTATTGCCAAGATTCGCTGAAATGTCTTCTTGTTGCTCTCCTTCACTTCCTCACTGCTCGAAAATTTTCTCCTTGCTCTCTCTTCTCTTTCTCTCAAATGCTCATGAAAGAATGAATTGATCTTTTTCTCTTCTCTTCTTCATTTACTCTGTAAATGACCTTTTGGGTTACCCAAAGATCTAATGACTGTGATTCATTTAGATCTAGGGATGAGAATAAATGTGCATTTAATTTTCACTTTCTATTATTTTTAACTCACCCACTTAAATAAAGACCCACTTAGCCTTCTATTTCCATAGTCATTTTTTCACTTTATAATTCTTCATTGACTTTAATAAAGTCATCTTTAAATTAGAATGTAACTTTACCACTTATAAAATCACTTTTAAAATTATGTTGACTTTACCACTTATAAAGTCACTTTAGGAGAAAAGCACAAATAAATTTGGACATTTTTCCCTAAGCCAAAGATCAAAGCCTTAGGGAACCACTTGTTCTCTGGTACCCAAATTTTAACACTCCCTCTTACTGAGGAAAGTGTTTCTCACCACTCTCATCTGGTAGACATGCTTGTCCCGTGGTAAGGCTTTGGTGAAAATGTTCGCTACCTGCTCATTTGTGGAAATGTACTCAAGCTTGACAACTCCCTTTTGGACATAGCCTCTAATGAAGTGATACTTGATCTCAATATGTTTTGACGTGTCATGAAAAACTAGACTCTCCGTGAGTTTTATGCAACTCTGATTATCAGAGGAAATTACTGAAGGTCTCTCAATGCCTGACCAAATAGACCAAACAACATCTTGCGAAGCCATATGGCCTCACGACTAGCCAAACTAGCAGCTATATACTCTGCCTCAGCTGAGCTAAATGCAATTGACTATTGTTTCCAGCTGATCTACGACACAACTGCCAAACCCAACCCAAAACAATACCCGGAAGTACTCTTCCTATCTGAAGCACAACCTGCCCGATTTGAATCCGTGTACCCTGCCAGTCTCACTCCATCACCCTGTCTATAATCAAGACCAAAATCCACAGTCCCCTGCAAGTAATGAAGAATGTGTTTTGCAGCCACCTAGTGCACTCTCCTGGGCTCACACATGAACTGACTCATCGTGTTAACTGCAAAACATATATCTGGTCGAGTGTTGACCAAATACATCAATTTACCAATCAGCTGTCTATATAGAGTATGATCCACCAACTCGGAATCAGAAGGGTGAAGCTTCTTCCTGATAGTGATCATAGGTGTAAACATGGGTTTGCAATCCTCCATGTGAAAACTGCTAAGAATATTCACAATGTATTTCCTTTGTCCCAGGAAGAAATGCCCCTCCTCCTGCCACATCTCCAATCCCAGAAAATAATGCATCAAGCTGATATCCTTCATCTCAAACTCTGAAGCAAGATTTCTCTTGCAGCCCTCAATGAGTCTCTCTGCACCAGTGATGATCAAGTCATCTACATACAACACCAGAATGAGAGGCTCCTCACCCACGACAATGAAGTATAGCTTCGGATCAACCTCACTCTTTGTGAAACCCAACTGCTACATGTATGTATCAAATCCTCGAGTACCAAGCTCTAGGAGCTTGCTTCAGGCCATAGAATGCCTTTTTCAATCTACATACATGGGACTA
Source organism: Pinus taeda (assembly GCA_000404065.3). NCBI lineage: Eukaryota > Viridiplantae > Streptophyta > Pinopsida > Pinales > Pinaceae > Pinus > Pinus taeda. Next base: position 10,799 of record APFE031340363.1, read on the forward strand.
CTTCCCATGCACCTCAAAGCCCTGCGGCTGCTCAATATAAACCTCCTCCTGAATGAAGCCATTGAGGAATGCGGTCTTCACATCCATCTGGTGGATCTTCCAACCCATTTCTGCTGCAATCGATATAATGGAGCGAATAGATGTATACTGAGCTACGGAAGTGAAGGTCTCCTCATAGTCAACTCCCTCTACCTGTGAGAACCCTCTCGCCACAAATCGAGCCTTGAACTTCTCGATGCTAGCATCTGCAACATGCTTTATCTTGTAGAGCCATCTGGAAGTAACAATTGATTTACCTTCAGGCCTCGACACTACCTCCCAAACATCGTTCTTCATAATAGAAGAATACTCCTCCATCATGGCCTCTCTCCAGACTTGCTGGCTAGCTGCCTCCTCATAACTAGAAGGCTCAGAGTCAACAATGCTTGTTACTAATGCCATGTAACTACAAAACCACTCAGGTGGTTTACTCTCTCTAACCTATCTCTTTGGCCTAACAATTGATGTGGCCTCGCACAAGGTATCTTGAAGCCACTTGGGCTTCCTCTTCCCCGAGCATACTTCTCCCGCTAGAGTGAAAGAATCCTCATCATCATTAGAAGCCTGAACTCTTGAAGGCCTGCCAACTGACCTCATGCTTGAATCTATGCCTGTAGATGCTGAAGTACCGTGCGAACTGCCCATTAGTGGACTACCACGTGAATTTCTCTGGGGATTGCCCTGCATGCTCCCCGAAGAACCACCCACCTGACTCTGAGAGCCACTGCTCACTGATGGACCTGACGCTGTAATCGATGTACCTCCTGATCACTGACCACTGAATCCCTGTGATTGGCTCAATTGCTCCTGAGAGTCTGGTGACTCTGGATACTCTAACTCTCGTGACCTCCTGAAAGCTCTCTCCTCCTCAAACTTCACATCTCGCTTGACAACCACTTTCCTCTACACAGGAATGTAAATCCGATAAGCTTTCGAGGTCTCGCTATAACCCACAAAGATGCCATTGTCTGTAGTAGGCTCTAGCTTGGTCCTATTCTCCTTGGGGACATAGGAATATGTAAGGCACCCAAAGATACGAAAGTGCCCAACATCAAGCTTCTTCCCAAAAAAAGCCTCCTCTGAAGTTACATTCCCTAAGGCACGATGTGGACTCTTGTACTGCAAGTACATAGCAGTGTTGTAGGCCTCTACCCACAAAAATAACGATAACCCCCGATCATGAAGCATGGTTTTGGCAGCCCCTGTAATGGATCTGTTCTTCCTCTCCGTAACCCGATTCTGCTGGGGGTTGTAAGGAACTGTGAACTCTCTCCTAATGTTTGCCTCAACACAAAAATCAACAAACTCACCAAGGGTATACTCCGCTCCATTGTCTGACCCGAGGACCTTGATCTTCCTACCTGTCTGGGTCTCCACAAGAGCTTTGAACTCTTGAAACCGCTTGAAGACCTCACTCTTGGTCTTCAAGAAATAAATCCAGGTCTTCCTGGAGTGGTCATCAATGAAAAAAACGTAGTACTCAGCCACTCAAGGATACATGAGACATTCGACCACTCACATCGATATGAATCAAGTCAAAAATCTTGATCGCTTTGCTTGTCACTATTGGGAAAAGGGGATCTAGCAAACTTCCCCATAGTACATCCTCGAATTTCAACCCCACTCTGGTTATCAGTTTCCTTATAACTCCATGCATTTAGTTTTAAATCCAAGCATGATAAAAATTCTAAAATCTGGAAATAACAATATTTTCTGAAACCACAAATTTAGAGATTTCACAACCGTTGAAACTGTAGAAATAAAACACAACAAAAGTATGACAGCCACACACAGAAAATAACACAGTGATTTTTGGTCAATGTGACCTTGGGAAAACCCCCCTACAACTCTTGGGGAAAACCAGTTTGAGAGCTCTTCTTTATTTCTGAAAATGCTTTTACAGAGAAATTGAAATACATAGTAAAAGTTCCAGCAACTACAAATTACAACTTATCTCGATTTTCATGCTTGAACTCTGCCTCGAAAATCATGCCAATCAGTGAACTACCGAAACAAAATTTTTTCCAGCAATAACATAACATTAAATGTTGTACAGCCTGCCTCGAAAATCGTGCCCGAAACCTGTTGTACGAACTGTATAGATTTCAGCAGCATGACTGCCTTGAAAATCATGCCAAAAACCTGCCTCGAAATTCGTGCCCTTGCTGTTGTCCCTCTTCCTCGATTTCTGTGTCTTTCTCTTGCTGTACGGTTTTGCCTTGGGATGTGTGCCAATAAACACTACTGCCCAAATTTGCTGAAATGCCTTCTTGCTGCTCTCCTTCACTTCCACACTGCTCAAAAATTTTCTCCTTACTCTCTCTTCTCTTTCTCTCAAATGCTCATGAAAGAATGAATTGATCATTTTATGTTCTCTTCTCCTTTACTCTCTAAATGACCTTTTGGGATACCCTAACATCTAATGGCTGAGATTCATTTAGATCTAGGGATGAGAATAAATGTGCATTTAATTCTCACTTTCTATTTTTTTTAACTCACCCACTTAAATAAAGGCCCACTTAGCCTTTTATTTCCATAGTCACTTTTTCACTTTTATTTCTTCATTGACTTTAATAAAGTCACCTTTAAATTAGAATGTAACTTTACCACTTATAAATCACTTTTTAATTAAATTGACTTTACCACTTATAAAGTCATTTTAGGAGAAAAGTACAAATAAATTTAGACACTTTTCCCTAGGCCCAAGATCAAAGCCTTAGGGAACCACTTGTCCTTTGGCACCCAAATTTTAACAGGTTTCCCTTATGGTGCGATCAGGGTGGAATTCTAGGGTTTGTGCTAGCCAGGGCACAGGAATGAGATTATGAGATTAGTGGCCCTAGAGGGTTTTGGAGGATTTTTATGGGGTCCTATGGGGTTTTTTTGCCATAATTCATCATCAGGGGGTCACAGGAATGAGATTATGACATTAGTGGCCCCAAAGGGTTTTGGAGGATTTTTATGGGGTCCTACGGGGTTTTTTTGCCATAATTCATCATCAGGGTCAGTTCCACATAGTTTGTGCTCGGTTCTATTGCATTCTGATGATTCCCGTAAAACGAGGTTATTGTCAAACATATTGTTGGTTTGAGGTATAACATTGAATGTGTTCTGGTCATGAAAATTGGTGGAGAGACTAAAGCACATGAGATCTCCAAGACCCAAAAATGGTTTGAGTAGATTCTAACTCGTTTGGGAGATATTAAGATAATTAATATTTTTAATGGAGTTCTTAAGTCTAAACTTAGGAAAAATAAAATATTAATGAGTATTAATATAAAACTGGGTTAGAAGGGTTCAAAAGTCATGGATCAAGCCAAATCTAATCTTAGCCGTTGATTAGAGATTTCATCTCGGTTGTTGATGGACCAACGAGAAAAGTATAAGAAGAGGCTTGAGGGTCAGTTGGAGGAAACACTGAGGGAGACCAGTGAGTTCGATTTCTGGAGTGGGGTTAGTTGAGAAATTCGAAATAGTGGTCTGGAGAGCAACAAGAGGCAGTAAGTACGGAATAAAGAGTCGGGAGCACCACCAGAAGACCAACACATAGGTTGAAGAGGCAGACGCAGAGCCTCTCAGGGAGATGCAGAGGCAGTAGCAGACTGTGCAGTCACTGGAGGGTCTGTGTGGGTGATGCAGAGAGGCCCAGTGTTGACACAAAGAGGCAGAGGCTGACATAGAGTGTCTAGGAGCTATGCAGAGGTCAGCCAGGTTGACGCTGAGATTGGGAGTAGTGCTAGAGAATTTTTCTCTCTGTTGGGTGAGCCAATTTGGCACCCTGTTGTACTGAAGAATTGCTGAATAATAAAATCCTCTCTTGCTGCACCAGTTTTCCCACATTGGGTTTTTCCGGGGACTATTGTCCAAAATATCTGTGTCGATGTGTTGATTCTTGTGCATGTGTTTGTTTCTGTATTATGGTGTGATATCTGCAGCTGAATTTATTTTAATGTTTATTGAAGAAATTTCATAAATAACTTATTGGAAAATAAGTAGGTAAAGTAAATTAGTTGTTGCAGTGATAGAATTCTCACATGGTATCAAAGCAAGTAATCAAAGATAGGAAGGGAAAAGCAATTATGGGTCGAGACGTCAGGAGACTCGCATAGATTTTCAAAAAATTGCGCAAGAGAAAGTGATTTCAATTTCTCTATGTTGGCTTCCAGGTTGGACGAAGAAGTGGCTTGCATGACTAGTTCTGCATCATCAGAGGTATGTTATATAGATAGTGGAGCCTTTTGGCATATGACAGGAATCCAGAAATGTTTCTCAGATTATCGGGAGAAGAAGATGAACTTTCAGATCACCATGGGGAACAAGGCAAAGTGTACTCCAGTAGGGAGGGGCACCGTAGTTTTTTCAAACAAAATCGGTAAAGCGATTCCATGCTACCAATGTGCTGCATGTACTAGGATTGGGGATGAACTTACTTTCCGTGTCGCAATTTCAAGGCAAAGGCTATGACGTCTTCTTCATCAAGGAGAAAGTATATGTCAAAACACTCGAGCTGGAAAAAGAAAGTGCAGATTGGGATCAAAAGTAACAGATTGTATAGACTACAACTAGAATCACCAATGGCATTAATAGGCAGTCATGGAGACAAAAATTTGAACGAACTATGGCACAGAAGAATAGGACATTTGCACCGTGGGGCTCTGAGAATGCTCAGGAGCACTATAATAGGAGTTCTAGATCTTAGTACGGAACGAAATGATGTATGTAGAGGATGTGCTCTAGGAAAGTATGCCAAAGCAACATTTCCTAGAAGTAAAAACAGGGCTAAGAGTGTACTAGGATTGATACACTCAGATATCTGCGGACCTATGTCCACTAAATTTCTAAGTGGTGTTGGGTACTTTCTTACCTTCATTGATCACCACGCACGGAAAACTTGGATTTATTTTCTGAAAACCAAGGACGGGGTTTTCTGTCGATTCAAAGAGTTCGAGGCTTTGGTGGAGAATCTGACTGGGAAGAAAATAGAAGTTTTGCACTCTAATAATGGTGGAGAGTATGTCGATAAGGAGTTCATTGATTTTTGTGCTAAGGAAGGTATCAGAAGAGAGTGGACAACTCCTTACAATTCGGAGCAGAATGGAGTAGTAGAAAGGAAGAATAAGACTTGTAACAACCCATTTATAAAGTTAAGAAATAATAAAAACAATTAACTAATATAAAGTTATGAATTATATTTGTTATAATATTAATAACTTTTATATTTTATTAAACTTCATACTTTATACATAATATTAATAAACGTTATGTTTATAAACCAACCTTATATCAAGAAATTACATATATATAA
>APFE031340367.1:0-12935 GCA_000404065.3 Pinus taeda
GGACTTCCCGGGAGGTCACCCATCCCAGATCGCCTCTGGCTCAAGCGCGCTTAACTATGGAGTTTTCCCCACAATCAATCCCACTTAGCTTGCTACCCCATTTGCAAAACCTTAGCAAGTATTGTGCCTCATGAACCATTCAATTAGAGATCCCTTCACTCTTTTTTAATTTAAGTATAGGGGGTTTACACAGTGCATTATATTAGATATTTGGGATTCAACTGCGTTAAGTAAGTCATTCACGTATGACCATTTCCATGAGAGGTAGTCGTAAGTGACTAATTTCTCATGATTTGAATAGTTCACTTAGCACTCATTGCATCGGGTGATGCTCACAGTGTTGAAGAAGTGGGATTGAAACTAGTGAAATAAATCACATAGCTTCAATCATCACTTCTGGGGCTTGCACAGGGTAACCAGGACTTCCCGGGAGGTCACCCATCCCAAATCGCCTCTGGCTCAAGCGCGTTTAACTGTGGAGTTTTCCCCACAATCAAGCCCACTTAGCTTGCTACCCCATTTGCAAAACCTTAGCAAGTATTGTGCCTGATGAACCATTCAATTAGAGATCCCTTCACTCTTTTTTGAATTTAAGTATAGGGGGTTTACGCAGTGCATTATATTAGATATTTGGGATTTAACTGCGTTAAGTAATTCATTCACGTATGACCATTTCCATGAGAGGTAGTCGTAAGTGACTAATTTCTGGGAATATAGATCTGTGATTATGCATCAAATTCATATTAATGGTTGATCCTACACATCATTTGCATTCATATCCATGTAATGCAACCTCGTATTATGTGATTTGAAGACATACCCAGAGTAAGCAAAAACCCATTCAAAAATGCCTTTTGAGTGGAACCACTAAAGTAGAGAATGCCATAATTTAGCAATTAGAAAGTGTCATTCCAGATTCGGCCACTATGCGATTAAATATGGAGACATTTCAACTGTGTTCTCGTTAACCCATCTTTAATGCTTTCCGTCTTCGAACAAGTCTCTTCTTTCATCTAATCTGGTAATGATATCAATATTCAAGATTATGGTTTTCTCGAACCATGGTTGAACCTGAAGCATGGGATTGAATGATCTCCAAAATTTCTGGGCATATCTACAGAATGAAACAAATATACACACATAAGAATAGAAAATTCAGTCACAGAAATCCAAAACAACACAATTTCTTACACTAATATATCTACAAAGGAATAAAACTCAAGGCTCCCTCATCTTCCTGGCCCTCCCTTGAGGGAGTCAACTAGTGAGTACAATCTAGGATACCATGATATAAAAATTGAGATAGAGAAGAGAGAGCAATTACACACAATACCAAATTGAATTATATATCTTTATTCATCATAATAGTTACAAATAAATAGAACATAAAACACTAACTTAGACACATTTAGATCACCACTACAACTTATACATAAGAAACAACAATTTCTAGATTGACACTAGAAAGATGACAACTCACAACAACACATGGAAACATTACTTCCCACCAGTAATCATAAAAATATTACTTCCAAATAATAATCATATATATCTCATCAAACAACCATGCCTCTGGAAATAATTTTAAAACTCCTCATATGCGTGACCAAGAAAAGTTTTAGTGAATTTAAGACGGATCAAGATCAAAGAATTTAATTAAATTGATCTTCAATACATCCTTTAAATTCTCATCAATACTCCTAATTTGTAAAATTTCTCCGGATTTGCAGCCATCCTGAAATCATTGGGCCAAAAGAATGCCAGTACGAATTTGGAATCTGTGCATCTTACATGGATTATCGCCATTTATATACTCATTCCCCAACAATAATTCCATTTCCTAGCTCATTCACACTCCTTCGAATCACATCATTTTGCGGACCAATAAATTAATTGACTAACTATATCTCATATGCAATCCAAATTATTACGAGAGGAAATAACTTCATATGCATAGAAATAAAAAGAATAGGAAAAACCCTTGAGTCAAAACGCTGGTACTCTTTGGCAAACCTTCTAGGTGTTTTTCAATCATAGACTCGAGAGAAATGCAAGCAATGAATGCAGAGAAAAAGTCGAAATGTGCAGATCTACCAGTGTTCAGGGTTCTCCTCAACCAGTTAAATTGTTTCAATTACTTGAACTACCATGTTACCAGTAGTAGGCGCAATCGGGTCGCTTTTAAAATTGATCCAATTTCATGTTTCATTTTTTTTGGGTTTGAAAACATCCTTACGCCCATTTATTTTCACTTTTTTTCCACCGACCAGTAACAGATGCTCCACGGCCCAGGCGGCGTTGTCGTTTACTTGGAAGTTGGAGTTGAGCATATACAAGATGAAATTGCAAGCACAATCGAGCGACACATGATATAACTTATAACTGTACAACATAGGCTTCGGGCGGTGTGGGACTCTTAATATATATACACCTCTGTTGGTGGACAGAATGCCAACGATTACCCGATAAGGAATTGCAGACACTGCCCAATTCCACAGGGCCCTAAAACTCTCCAAAAAGCTCCAAAACTTGAACCGAAATCCAAAAATTTGACACGGTCTCTAATCGTTGGTAACTAAAGGAGTAGTCTATACTGCAACTTATCGGAGATGATGTGATATCCCATGTATGTCATACATACCCATTGACATCGCTACTCAATCGGGATTTTCCAATTGCCGTTAAGCTGACAATTTCTGGACAATTGTACTGGCGTAACAATCCGGCTTATCTTTCCCGACCTCCCACCTGCACTTCGTGCCTCGTACTCTGTAACCAAAATGAAATGGTACATCGACACTTCAATGTTGCACGTACCCTATTCCTCCCGCATCTAAGTTTTTGAATTTTTATAAATTTCATACACCTGCTCTCTGCTTTTAACTCCCGCGTCTACATTTTTGATTCTTTAAAATTTCATGAACCTTCTCCACTCTCTGGGCATCCCTGTTAGCATAGTTATCTCAGTGCCCAGGAGATCTCAGGAGATGGGGATTGTCTTTCTATAGCTGTCTATCAACAGGTATCAGAGCTTTTCATTTATGCAATTCCTCTCTATTTACAAAAAAAAATGATGGTACTAGTAACTAGCTCTGGATGGTATTAACGCCTTCCAGAGTAGTATAGTCTCTATATGAATATGTCTAGATAACTAATATCTGAATTAGGTGATTTATCCCGCGGGGAGTGTGGTATTTCATATTAGATATTTCAGCCTTCGAAACGAATAGTTGCGTTCTGACTTCCTTCCTCTCCTGTCGAAGGATTAAATTCGTAAAACAAAAGCTGGCGGGAGAATCATTCCATTAAAGCAGGGAAATCTTTTTATGGATATTGCATTATTAGATTTCAAACTATGTGATCTATATCAAGAGAAGTGGCAGTGGCGTGGCTAATGCAAAGAAATGGATATTTTGAATAGGTTGAAACCTAACAAATCGGAAGTTTTCCGACTAAAATGTAAATTAGAAAATTGAGGACGAGCTAGTTGAGCGTTAAATTGATTTTGGTTGCTCCAGGTTCTAATTATTGTTCGTTTAGCATGTGATGGTTAAAACAACTTTACACGAATGTCTGATGTCGTGTTAGTGTTTAGACTGGTATATGTATGTGTTTAGAGAGCAAGGGCCATCCCTTTTGGATGAACCAAGAAGCCAAAAACTTTCAATAGGAAATCTTTTAGATATCAAATTTGAAATTTTTAGAAGGTCTAAATTGCCTTTAGATTTTGAAGTGATTCGTCCTTTTGGAAAAGGTTTTTGTAATTTCATAACAGTTTTTGGAAAGTGTTTTAATGAAAGAATTTTTTGGTAGTTTCTTTAGAAGTAATGAATTAATCGTTTTTTTTCATTTAAATTTGAAGTTAATATTTGTGACCGCAGATTTTGGCATTGTATCATTAATGTTTATCTTAATTTTTACGTAATAATATTTTTCTAAATAATCCTCTAAAAATTAGTGAAAGATGTGTTTAATTGTTAATTAAAAAATATATATATTCAAAATAAAATATAGTTACAAACTAAAATATTTTTCGCATCATCATCCTGTGCCATCAGCGAGGAATATGTGTAATTGTAATTTTGAGATATTATTCAAAAGAAAATAGTAAAATGTATTTGCAATATTGTGTTATATAAAAATATTATAAATTACTAATTTTTGTTATTTTAATACATACCGTTTAAATGAGTTAATAATACAGAATTTTTTTCCATTATATTATAATTTAAATACATATAATTTTTAAATTAAAAAATTTAAATATTTAAAAATTTAAGTAAAAAAATCATATTCTTATTAAAACCATCGTTATTCACCTAAGTTTGATTTTATTTTTATAATATTTATTTAGTTTATAGTTATATATTTTATTATGAATATTAGTATATTATAGTATTTTTAATTCAAATATATATTTAACTCAAACATATATTATTGGATATTTATTTATTTTTTTAAATAATTGTTTTGGTTATTGAAATGTTTAAAAATAATAATAAAATAAATAATTTTTTTTATTTATTTAATCAAAGTATAAGACATTAAGTATCATTGAAATGAATATTTAAGATTTTTCTAAGATTTGAGTATGCTTGTTAATATTCACAAAATAAAAATCATGAAAATTAAATTGAAAAGAATCACGCATAATATTTAGGTATATAACAATCAAACAATATCTTGAGAGATTTTTCAAATATATTTTGGAATTCATAGCATGAGTTCAATTAGAACATTGACATTCGCAATAGGATTATCAATATTTGGAATTTTTATTGTGGATATTAAGGAAGTTTTGAAAAAGGATATAGGAGTTTCAATAAAATTTAATTTCCAAATTAAAAGAAACATTTTATTCTACTATATTTATGGAAGAAAATCATTTCCTGATTGATAGCACTGTTATGATTATCTATTTAATGCATAATATAATGTTAAATCGAATGGACAACAAGAGTCTTTCTAAACTAACTTGAAAGTCTAGTAACAACAACATTTGAATCATGGGATGGTATAACAAGGCATTATCTTTTTTATATCATAGAGGTGTAAAGGAAGAGATCATTTTTCTAACTAAAGGATAATATTAGAAATTTTGGTGCCATAGGGAGTTAGAGATATACACATTGTTCAAATAAGAACAAAATTTTATGAGCTTAATCCTCAAAACTTTAGATTAAATCCAAATTTGAAAATATTTGTAATGATTTCAACCTTTTTAACCTTTTAATTATGCAAAAATAAGGTGATGTTGAAATGTTTTTCTAGATATATTTCAAATATATAAACAAACTTTCAAATAAATTCAAGTAATATTTTACTTAGATTAAAATCTAAACTTCAAAATAATTGTTGTTCTTTCAATCTTTTGACCTTTTAATTCAACAAAACTATTACGTTCTTGAAACACTTTTGCTTAAAGTTTTTGAAACATAGAAACAAGCTTCTAAGGAATTTCAATTAAAAATTTACCTTCATAAGATAAATCATTTTTGGTATGAATGCATATTAGTGATAGTTTCCTTCATATATACTGGATTCAATTTAACTTAGATATATCATACATTGTGAAGAATATAACTTTTTAATCCATCATCATTATTATGTTTCTTATTAATAAATTTTGACTGGTCTCAATACTTAATAGATGAGCTTTTTGGTTGAATAGATTTAGGGAAATCTAATTATTTTAAAATTTGTTACATATATTTTTAAAATGGTGTGGAAACCTAGCATAACTTGGTTTCCAAATGAACAACGGGGGCAACTGCATGTTTCGGCCTTAGGTTGGTAGCATGTTTCCTTATGTTCAAGAAAAACAATCTCTTAGCCAAATAGAAGCTATTTTAAGACATAATCCGGACCTATAATGTGTGTACGTATGTGTACATATTATTATATATATGTAAATATATGTATTGGTTTATTTTTTTTATTTAATTTATCCTTTATTTTTAAATATTTTTAATAACAAATTATGAGACAACATATACCCTATAATAAATTGTAAAACATATCATGACTCTTAATGCAATATTTTTTTATTTAATAAGAGATATAACTTTTTTTATGAAGAAATTATTATAATATTTTGATTTCTCCCTATATTCAAATATATAAATATATATTATAAATTAATAAAAATTGAATATAAATCTTGTGTAACATGAAATTTTAATACAAATATAATTTTACATTTATATAATTTTGGAATTAATGTTATGACACATAACTTTTCACATATTTTTCATAATTAAATTGATAATGATGATAATTGTTGATTAAGACCATAATTTGTAAACTTAATATTTAAAAAGGTAAAACATATTTAGATTACTATATGATTTCGAATATTGAGAAGGTGAGTGACATAATAGATATTTTAACTTCATTAACGATTTGGGTGTATGTAGGTCATTTTAAGAGGAAGTGTCTTTTTCCTCTAACCCTCATAGTGTCACAAAGATGAGAGTTTCTTGCATCCCATGGTGTTTTCAAAATTGTCCAACTCCCAATCTTTCTATGTAGCTCATTAGATTCCATTAATATTTTAGTAGTGTTGGTTTTCTTCTTTGCACTAATTAGTACTAAAAGATACTTTTAATATCTTAGATTATGGTTGACCACCTCTTTGTAGTATATTTTAGTTTTTTCTCCTTTTGTAACTCTTTATTCTATTTAAATTTAGATGTAATAATATTTGAGATATCACTTGTATCTTCTAATATGATATTTTCATGTATCCCCCCTTGATTAATCCAAAACTAGATGTCTTGATTCTGTCCTCAATTTAGCTATCAATGGTTATTTTAAAGTGATTTTAGGAAACATCTTGTCATTCATGTTGTTTATTTTTTATTCTACATTAAGTACCGAACCATGAGCATGCACTCAGTTGGAGAGAAGCTCACTTTTATGAGGAGTATAGGATATGGTGTATTGTTTTTAATATTAAGATTACAAGTTATAATGTTTTTTTTTTTTTTTTTTTTTTTATTTTTTATTTTTCTTCTTGTGTATATGTTATATTCTTTGCATGATTAGTCCCACACGCAAATCATATGTATTGATATAGTGGGAGACTCACATAGGGTGCAATATCCTTCCCTATCTACTCCTAACAAAAGTTTTTAGGCAGTTTTTTGCATTCAATTTTAAAGGTATTCAATTAATGGTTTTGTATTTTAGCAATTTTGTAATGCATAGTGTTTCATCCCATCATTTTGTAATTTTAGTGAAGGAACTACAATTATATTTTAATCCAGGATTAATAAATTGAGGGTTTATGGATGTGCAGGATATACACACCACATAAATCTAAAATCCACTGATATACATAACAAATTGTATAGTAATATTGCATATAAATAACACATAAAAAATAGTACTATTATTATTGTTATTATTATTTTTATTTTATTTTAATGGATTTCCATGGTAAAATTTGATTGTTAAATGTAACACCTCAACTCTACACAACATTGTTAGTTTCTAGGATCTAAAGGTTATAAATTTTCTATAGCCAATAGAGATACACTTCTCACCTTTATTATCCAGCTTATTCCTATTTTTCTTTGGAATGTACACATATACGTAACACCATTATAGTCTTGGATCGTGCCCTAAAATTGCCTCTATTTGGATAAGAGCTAGTCTTCCTTGATCATAAGGAGATGTGTTACAGGCCCAAGTCCCACAGGTATCTGGAAGGCGTGAAACCATGCCCACTTATGGGCCACCAACAAGTTAATACATGTGGCATGGCTTTCCTTGAACAATAGTGATGAGTCAACCTACATTTGCCAATAATAGCCAGTAATAGTTGTCCCCACATTTGTTTTGGACGATTGAGTTATGATAGATTTTCCCACTATTTTAAAAATACATGTAACAACATTTAAAATAATTAGATTATCGTAAATCTATTTAACAAAGAGCTTGATCTATTAAGTATTGAGACCAATCAAATTTATTAATAAGCAACATAAAATTAAATGATTATGGATTAAAAGGTTATATTCTTCACAATGTGTGATAGATCACATATAAGTTGATATATATGATGGCAATTATCATTAATATGCATTGACATGAAAAATGGTTTATCTAACTTTAAGAAGGTAAATCTTTAGTAGAAATTCTTTAGAAGTTTGTTTCTATGCTTCAAAAGCTTTAAGCAAAAGTGTTTTAAGATGGCGATGGTGTTATTGGAATAAAAGGTCGACAAATTGAAAGTGCAATAATTATTTTGAAGTTTAGATTTAACCCAAGTCAAATATTAATTGAAATTGTTTAAAGGTTTGTTTGTACGTTACAAATACATCAATAAAAATATTTCATTGTCAACTTAGTTTTGCATAGTTAAAAAGGTTGAAAGCATGACAAATATTTTAAAATAATCTATTTACTCTAAGGTTTTGAGGATTAAGCTCATGAAAATTTGTTCTTATTTTAACAATGTGTATATCTCTAACTCCTAATGGAACCAAAATTTCCAATATTATCCTTTCGTATGAAAAATTATCTCTCCCTTTATACTTCCATGGTCTAACCAAGATAATGCTTCCTTATACTATCCCACTTGATTCAAAGGTGGTTGTGGCTAGACTTTGAAGTTATTTTAGAAAGCCTCTTGTTGTCTATATGATTTAACGTTTTGGAATGCTATAATTCTAGTTGAACTTGTGTTATGAATTCCAAAATATATTCTAAATTCCTCAAGATATTGTTAATTGTTATATACCTAAGTATTATACATGATTCTTTTAAATTTAATTTTCATGATTTTCATTCTGTGAATATTAACAAATTCTTAAATATGCATAAAAATTGAAAATCCTCCTCTATTTAAAAGGAAAAATAATCACTATATTTTTATGAAAAAAATATTATCTAATAAATAAATTATTTGAAAATATATTAAAATCATAATCCCTCCCTAGGAATGGTTTCCTTTTTTCTTTTAAAACCGTTACTAAAAAATCCTTAAAATTAATTATTTCAAAACTTCAATAAATAATGCTCAATGTTTTAAGTTTTAATAATAAATTATCAAATTAAAAATATAAAAATTATTAAAAATTGATATCTCAATTTAACAAACATTATAATTAAACCCATAATTATATTATTATTAATTTTTTAAAATTCCATATAAATTATTTAGCTATTTTAATTAAAAAAAAAAAAAAATCTTATTCTAGATAAAATAAAATATTTTAACATCATATCTTTACTTTTTAATCTATTTATCCATTAATAATAAATATATTTTTTTAATCGTAGCATATTAAGTTATAATATTTTTATTATTTTTTTTGAAGCATCTTAATAAATTAAATAACAAATAAATCATGTTTGAGTTAAAGGTTCGACAGCATACTAATATTCATAAAATAGATAACTATCTATTAAATAAATATTATTAAGGGAAAAGTAAAGTCACGTCAATAACTATGAACTATGGTTTTTATTCTACATTGGTTTTTAATGGGTTGAAATGAAAATAATCAAAATCTCTACCACATATAACAAAATAAAATATAAAGTTAATCATATTTAATAAATATAAATTATTATTATTATTATTATTAATTTTTAATGTAATATAAAAATTTTTTATTTTTTATTTTTATATAAAATATATATCCAATTAAATATATTTAATTATATTTAAATAATAATACATTATTATTATATTTATTTTTTTTAATGTGATAAAAATATTATTATTTTTTAACCTTTATATAAATATTTAAATTTTGAAAAACACCCATATTTAAATTTATAATTTAAAAAAACCAAATATTATCACTTATTAAACCAACTCAAACTACTCAAACTATATATATTAAAGTAACAAAATCAGTATGTTATAATCATTTCTATATAACAAAATATTCAGTGAATTATAATCATTTATATTTAACACAATACTTGTAAATATATTTTACTATTTCATTTGGAATAATATCTTATATCTACAACTACCCACATTCCTCACAGATTCGAGGCAGAGGATGATGATGAAAAAAATATTTTAGTTTGTAAATATATTTTACTATTTTATCTTGAATAGTTTTTTCATTTTACAACTAAACACATCCTTCACCAATTCTTGGCAGAGGATTCCAATAGAAAAGTATTCTTAGGTAAAAACTGAGATGAACCTTAATGATCTAATGTGAATAAGCCGAAAATCTCCCGACATAAATATTAACTTCAAATTTAAATGGAAGAACACGATTAATTCATTAATTCTCTGGAGAAGAATAAGTAAAAATCTTTTAAGGCAAAACATAGTCCAAGAAAGCCGGATGCAGTTAATTACAAAAACTGTTTCTAATAGGAAGAAGCACTTCCAAAATCTAAAGACGGTTTAGGTCTTCTAAAAATCTCAAATTTGATACTCAGGAGATTTCCTATTGAACGTTTTAGCTTCTTAGTTCACCCAAAAGAGATGGCCCTTTCTCTAAATACATACATGTACAGTCTAAACACTAACACAACATGAAACATTCCTCAACTTATACACTGTAAAGTTTTTTTAACCATCACATGCCAAAAGAGTGATAATTAGAACTTGGAGCAACCAAAATCAATTTAACACTCAACTAGCTCGTCCTCAATTTTCTAATTTACATTTAACCCGAAAAGCTTCCAATTTATTAGTTTTCAACATATTCAAAATATCCATTTCTTTGCATTAGCCACGCCACTACTGCTTCTCTTGATATAGTTCAGATAGTTTGAAATCTAATAATGCAACATCCATAAAAATATTTTCCGGCTTTAATGAAATGATTCTCCGAGCAACTTTGTTTTACAAATTTCATCCTTCGACGGGAGAGGAGGGAAGGCAGAACGCAACTATTCGTTTCGAAGGCTGAAATACCTAATATGAAATGCTATAATCCCACGGGATAAATTGCCTAATTCAGTTATTAGTTACTATGGAGGGCGTTAATACCACCAGAGCTAGTTACTAGCACCATCATTTTTTGTAAATAGAGAGGAATTGCCTAAAATGAAACCTCTGATACCTTTCGAAAGACAACAATACAAGGAGCATCCCCCATCTCCTGAGATCTCCTCGACACTGAGATAACTATGCTAACAGGGATGCCCAAGAGAGTGGAGAAGGTTCATGAAATTTTAAAAATTAAAAAATGTGGACAGGGGAGTTAAAAGCAGAGAGCAGGTGTATGAAATTTAAAAAAATTCAAAAACTTAGACGCAAGAGGAATAAGGTACTTGCAACATTGAAGTGTCGATGTACCATTTCTTTTTGGTTACGGAGTACGAGGCACGAACTGCAGCTGGAAGGTCAGGAAAGGTAAGCCAGATTGCTACGCCGGAAGCGGATACTAGTACAATTGCCGAGGAAATGTCAGCTTAACGGAAATTGGAAAATCCCGATTGAATAGCGATGTCAATGGGTATGTATGACATACATAGGGGATATCACATCATTTTCGAAAAGTCGCAGTATAGACTACTGCCTAACTAAATGAAAATTTTGGCAGAAAATCTCACACTTTGCAGTACGCTATCCACTAAATGTAATAAATTTCAACAACCAGAGGAGGTAGATGGAAGATATCGCATTGCTGCGATGAACCCTAATAAATTCATGACTCGAAAAAGCATTCCCCATTGGGAGCTAAATTATCAGTCCGAGGGTGCTGAATCAAGACCTAATTTAGATCATCCTCTTCCTATAATAATTTCCATCGTCATTACCAAGGATCCAGATCCAAATTCTGTTCGTTGAGGGTGGTTCCCTTTCCTTCCATGCTGGCCACGACCTTCACCTTTGTGGGTGGTGTTGTTTCTCACAATTATCCTGCATGGTTTCTCATTAAGTCAACTCTATGCACCGTTATTAGCCAGAAAATAAAGAGTTTTTGTCAACAAGGATTTTTAGGGTCCTCCAGATAGTCCACAGTGGACAGGTATTTGCCTCCAGCTTGATTATCCCCATCCACAACACTTCATAAATCTACAAGTACTCAGATCAAATACAACTTACCATCCAGGTTATCTTTCAACCCTGAAACCTCATTAATAAAGAACGAAATATAATGTTAGCATAAGACATTTAGGCAAAAAAAAATATAATGTTTACATAAATTTGTTGTCCGTCGAAAGTTTCTCCTTCAAGAATCCCACCATGGCCTCAAATAACTTGATTATGGCCTCAAACATACTCTCCTCACTACGTACTGATTATCTCTCATAGCAGCACAGTTTGATGTATCGTTTATCCATGGTCAAGAAGAACCATTCTAATTTTTTGTGTGATGAATTAAAATCAAACTTTTATGTTTAGCGTGATGCTCGATATTGTTCATTATGGAAGGAATATACATTTTCATTTTTAAAACACTACTACATAAAAAAAGGGTTTTAAGACAATATTTGAGACAATTTTTGGGTAAATTGTCTTAACTTGAGACACAAAAAAAACTTGTGTATTTTCCTAAATATTGTCTTTAAGCTGGTGTCTAAAAAATTATTGTCTTAAAGATTATTATCTTAAAAATAATGTTTTAAAGATTTTTGTTTTAAAAAATTGTCCTATAAAAACAATATATAACACAAGCATTATTGTCTCTTAAAAGACAATTTCATTTTTGTCTCCCTAGAGAAAACACTCGGATTAGAGAAATTATGTCTTTAATCCTAGCTATTGAGACAATAAAATTTTTATTTAAAGATCACTTTTGTCTCTCTAGAGAAAATATAAAACATTTAGTCTAGAAAACAGTATGCCTTTAATACTAGCTATTTGAGACAATAAAATTTTTATTTAAAGATCACTTTTGTCTCTCTAGAGAAAATATAAAACATTTAGTCTAGAAAATAGTATGCCTTTAATACTAGCTATTGAGACAATAAAATTTTTATTTAAAGATCACTTTTGTCTCTCT
>APFE031340368.1:2130-55693 GCA_000404065.3 Pinus taeda
GAGATATGAATTTATTTTGTTTATATAATTATTATCAAGCCGACCAACGCTTATGTAGGCTCTAGAAGCCCAACTGACGTGTCTATTCATCATCCTCATTTTGGTATAAATAGATGAGGATTTGATGTCATTTGACACACATCTTCATGAGTAGTCTCCTCCTCTCCACGTCTTTGGGTTTTGGTGAAGGAGAGACACAATGAAGATACGCTGACCTAAAGATGATGCCCTAACCGCAGTGATGCCCTAACCACAGTAAGCCGCAGGCTTATGAGGATGATCTACGCAGCAAACAGAGACCTTATACACTGTTCATGGTGAGACCTTATACGTTGATCATGGAGACCTTATACACAGTTCTTGAAGACTCTTATACACAGGTCATATCATTGTTAAGAAGAGGCCTAATCCCCAGAAAAGGAACTCGAACTTCTTACCTTAGATTGGGCTGCAGGCAGAGGATACTTTCGTGTGGGAAAGAGGCAGCGTAGGAGCCTTTTGGAGCTGTATTGAAGTCTGTTCACACTTGCTGGGAGGCCGAGTTAGGTAAGGAGAAGGGCAGGTCTGTTGTGGCACGTTGAAAGAGCAAGAGAACTCTGTTTGGGCAGAGTGTAAGTTACAGGTAGGCTGTGTGGTAGGCCGCAGGCCATACCACCACAGAAAAGCACTTGCGTGGATCTGTTTTGGGGCTGTATTGTGCCCTAATCTCTAGCGTAGAAGCAGAGGGATCACACTAAGGTGGGCCGCAGGGATTGAGGACTGTTCATGGATTGTTTGAGGGCTGTTGCAGTGTGCTGAAGTGCCCTAACCAGGAACAGTCAAGGGCAGCGTGGGACGACAGATTTGGAGGCAAGGTTGTTGTGTATTGGGTCAATGTGTTGACCAGTTTTGAATCAGATTATTGAGCAACCTGTGGAAGCCATGATTTGCTGACCTGTGATATAAAAGATGATCTCACAAACTTGATCTCGATGACACTAATATGAATGTGCATCATGATGATCTCAGCGGAAGGAATGATGAAGGAAGATGCAAAATGATGGGCATATTAGTAATGGGCAGCATGATGTATGAGATATTGTGGATGGGCAGAGCAACGATACATGGAGCATGGGCAACAACATGATGGGCAACACAATGATATATGGGTAGCGTGATTTATGAGATCATGAGACAGCATGATGGTGCAACACAATCAGGGGCAGCAAATGGACGAGATGCAGAACGATGATAGGTGAAGGTGTCACCTTGAGAATCAGTTGAGGCAGAATGTCTTCAACTGATCTCATCATGATACGAAATTATCTATGCTAGATCTAGATAAGTCAAAGTATTGACTTCTGTTGTAAATGTACTCTCTCTCTCTCTCTGCTGAACTTTGAAAAATAAAAGAAGTTGTCAAGGGTTTCCCCACACATTGTGGGGTTTGTCCCTGGCTTGCGCCATATCTTGTGTCCTCTTGCGTTGGCTTGTCTTCTGCGATTTATATTTATGTTCTATCTGCAGTTTATCTTAATGTTGATGTGATTGCTAACTGTGAAAATTTAAATAAATTGCTCCAGCATAGAACATACCTAAACTTAACACACTGCTATATTGTTGCCAACACTGCATCTTCACTGCAACTCGCTCTCATCTATTGCTACTGCAAATGCAACATCTACAACTGAGAATCATCCGAAGTAACCTATCCCTTCTACTGAAACGGATTCTCCACCATACCCATTTGTTCCCTGAAATAGACGAATGTATCTCTCCCTAGAGCTTTCGTGAGTATATCTGCAACCTGCTCTTCTGTGGGAACATACTATAGCTGGAGTCTGGACTACTCCACGTTGTACACAATCTTTGATGAAATGACACTAAATATCGATGTGCTTCGACCTATCATGAAACATTGGATTCTCACAGAGCTTTATGCAACTCTGATTATCACTGTAGACATTAGCTGCCTCCATCCTCTACCTGAACAAGCTTCCTAGGAGCTTCCGAAGCCATATAGCTTCACACGTCGTTGTGTTGGTTGCCATATACTCTGCTTCTGCAGAGCTCAGTGCTACTAAGTTCTGCTTCCTGCGACACCAAGAAACCATCCCTGATCCAACACTGAAGTACTCGGAGGTACTTTTTCTATCCACTGACCTGCTTGCCCAATCTGCATCTGTGTACCCACAAAGTCTGATGTCATCCCCTCCAGTATATCTCAACCCATACTCGATTGTACTGCGAACATACCTCAGAATATGCCTCGCGGTTACCCAATGTACACTCTTTGGCTCTAAGCCTCTACCATGAACTGACTTAGGGTATTGAGTACGAATCAAATATCTGGCTTAGTGTTAACCAAATACATGAGAAACCCAATAAGTTGTCTATACAAGGAGGGATCGGCATCCTTGTCATCTGATGCATCTATCTTTTTCCAGTTGGTGATCATGGGCGTAGACATGGGTCTACAATATTGCATTTTGAACCTCTTCAGAATATCTGTAGCGTATCTTCCTTGCCCAGGGAAGATCTCCCCATCCTTTTGCCACACTTCTAATCCTAGGAAATAGTGCATCAACCCCAAATCCTTAATGTCAAACTCTACTTCCAGGTTCCTCTGGCAGTCCTTTATGAACCTGGATGATCCAGTCAAAAAGAGATCATCCACATACAAAACTAGAATGAGTGGCTCACCCTCTACCATTAAATAGTAAAGGTTGGGATTTGCGTCACTCTTGATGAATCCCATTGTGAAATTTTATCTATTATGCTACTGGAAATTATTCTTCTAACTAAAAATTTAATTATGCAGTTTTTTTGCTACTGCAAACAACGAATAAAATCACAGCTACAATTTTCACCATAAAAATACTGTGAAAAATAAAATACTTGAAACTGAGAAATTCTAGCACACACAAGAATTTTGACACAGTTAATTTTGGACAATTGTCCCTGGAAAAACCCAACTTGGAAAAACCGATGTACGAGACAAGGGTTTTATTATTAATCTTCAGCAGGAATTCTGAGTACAATAATTTAGATGCCCAACTAGCAATCTAATCTAAGGAAAATACTGGCAAAACTATCATGGGAATTTTCTCTCACACCACAATTATATTTTGCCTCTGAAATTGCCTCCCTAGCCTCTGCACTGAACTCCCTATGTCACCCTCTACGTAGAGCTTACACTGACCATCTGCAAATTTCGACCTTCCTTCCTTTGCCTCTTCCGGGGACTGGAAATCTTCCTCCCGAAATGTTGTTTCCCTCCTCTCCCACTTTATATTCACCCTCTGGCTCTATCTTCTCTGTTGAGTTGTTTCCACTAAGAAAATCGAACTGCCTAGGCAACTAAGCATCTGCTCTAGTGTATTCGCCATCACCACATCGACTTCCTCTTATAATCCTCTGTTGGAGTGCCAACGGCCATGATTAAAACTTAATCAATGGCTAGGATCATCTCTGGATTGATCTGTGTGAGTTTCTAGATGATTCTCACTTTATCTCAATTAACACTGATTAATTAACCGTATTCCCTAAGTTTAGACTTAGGAAATATTTAAAATCATTAATAATCTAATTGAGACACTTATAGGCGGAATTTCCATAAACGATTTCTGGGTTTTGGATATCTCATGTATTGTAGCTTCTCGACCAAATTTTGTGGCTAGAACACATCTGAGGCTACAAAAACTAACACTCCCTCTTAGCGAAGAATGTGTTCTAACTTCTAGTGTTACTGCACACCCTATCTTTACATCATCTCCTGTCACGTTGCTGATGTCTGGCCATACTGCCCACCAACTACTGCGCAACGCTAATATACACTGCATTTGTGCCACTGCCATACCACTGCCAACACTACATATGAATTGCAACTCCCTCTCATCTATTGTTGCTGCAACTACAATATCTACCACTGAAAAGCATCCAAAACAGCCTGTCCCTGCTACTGACGAATTTAGGTTCTCCACCATACCCATATGTTCTCTAAAATAGACGAATTTAGCTCTCCCTAGAGATTTTGTGAGTATATCTGCAACCTGCTCTTCTGTGGGAACATACTATAGTTGGACTGCTCCACGTTGTACACAATCTCTAGTGAAATCACACTAAATATCAATGTGCTTCGACCTGTCATGAAACACTGGATTTTCAAAGAGCTTTATGCAACTCTGATTATCACAATAGACATTAGACGCCTCCATCCTTTGCCTGAACAAGCTTACTAGCAGCTTTCGAAGCCATCTAGCTTTGCACGTGGTTGTGTTGGTTGCCATATACTTTGCTTCTGCAAAGCTCAGTGCTATTGACTTCTGCTTCCTACTACACTAAGGAACCATCCCTGATCCAACACTAAGGCAGTATCCGGAGGTGCTTTTCCTGTCCGCTGAACTACCTGCCCAATCTTCATCTGTGTACCCACAAAGTCTTACATCAGCCACCCGAGTATATCTGAACCCATACTCAGTTATGCCACGAACATACCTCAGAATATGCCTCACTACTGCCTAATGTACCCTCTTCGAATTTACCATGAACGAACTAAGGGTATTGACTGCGAAGTAGATATCTGGCCTAGTGTTGACCAAATACATGAGAGACTCAATAAGTTGTCTATACAAGGTGCGGTCAACATCCTTGTCATCTGATGCATCTATCTTCTTCCAGTTGGTGATCATGGGCGTAGACATGGGTCTGCAATATTGCATTCTAAACCTCTTTAGAAAATCTGTAGCGTATCTTCCTTGCCCAAGGAAGATCTCCCCATCCTTCTACCAAATTTCCAATCCTAAGAAATAGTGCATCAACCCAAAATCTTTCATGCCAAATTCTGCCGCCATAATCCTCTTGTAGTCCTCTATGAGACGAAAAAAAAAACCAAGAATGAGACGAAATCGCACTGAACCTCGGGTCCAAATTTCAGAGCTTTTCGTGTTATATTTGAGGAGATATGAGCTGAGGAAGTTGGTCTTTTTGCAAACTCCTGAATTACATTCCAAACAGGTGACCTGGGGAAAATCATCATAACTTTCTCTCTGAGCATCGGATTGAAATTTCGTAAGAAGGTACAGAAAGAGGACAGACTGTAGTTTCTTTTATATATTTTTCAGAGCCAAAGGTCGAAATAGGGACACATGGCACGTCGTACAAGTTCACTCTACGGAACTAGTCTATAATCAGGACACTGTGGGAGATTTGGCACAACTCTTCCTTGCAGAATCCAATTTGGATCAAACTGGTGGCATTGGAAAGAGAACACAGAGGGCTACTTCAGATCGCAATTTCAGAACTGGAAGATCCGAAATTACAGAGTTACAGTCGTTTCAAGATCAAGCTCCTAAAATCAAGAAAAAGCGAGATGAGGAAGTTTGATGGCAAGGATCCGGTAAATTGAATACTACAGATGGAGAAATATTTTGATCTACATGGTGTACCACTGTTACAAAAGGTATGTATTGCATTTAATTATTTAGAACCGAATCAATTTTTATGGTATAAAGGGCTTTGTTCTCGTAAACCACTTGTCACGTGGTCAATTTTAACGGAGGAAATGATAGCACATTATGAAGATACAAAGAGAAACTCTTTCTTTAGCCAATTGATAAATCTCAAACAAAAGGGTCCAATGGAAGAGCAAATTGAAGACTTTCAAAAATTGAATAGAAGGGTAAATTATATTCCAGAGAAGCAAAGGGTTGATGTCTTCATAGAGACTTTAAAGGATAACGTTCAACATGAGGTTCGTTTTTGAGAACCTGATTCATTGGAGGAGGCATTCGAGTTGGCAAGAAAAATTGAAAGCGAAATTATGAAAACAAGGAATCCCACCACTCATGACTATAATTATGGAAGTGTTTCTTCTCCTAGCCTTCCACAACCTGCAAAGCTTACACCACAACAATTGGAAGAAAAAAGAGAAAAGGGGCTTTGTTACAATTGTGATAGAAAATGCACTAAAGGTCATAAGTGTGCTGAGAAGAAATTATTTTACATAGAGTATGAAGAGGAGGAAGAAAAGGATCAAGAAACATCAAAAGAAAAGGATATACGCCAAGACCCAAACCCAGAGAAAGAAGAAGTGAATCCGATCATATCTTATAAAGCATTGGCAAGAATTATTATTCAAACTTTCATGATACAAGGACATATGAAGAAGAAAAAGGTTCAAGAAGTGAAAGATCACAACGAGAAAGAAGAAATGAATCCAACCATATCTTGTAATGCATTGGCCGGAATTACTACTCCTCAAACTATCAAGATAGAAGGACATATCAAAAAGAAAAATGTTCAAGTGAAAGATCACATCGAGCATCAAGAAATGAATCCGACCATATCTTGTAAAGCATTGGAAGAAACTACCACTCCTCAAACTCTCAAGATAGAAGGAAATATCAAGAAGAAAAAGGTTCAAGCACTGAAAGATCACATCGAGCATCAACAACAAGTTCTCCAACTTTTAAAGGATAACGCCACTTTGGTGCAAAATCGAATGAAAAAACAAGTAGATCAACATCGCAGTGAAAAAGGTTTTGATGTAGGTGATTGGGTATTTTTACGGTTACATCTCAAGCAAGCTATTTATGAGAAGGAAAAGTTGGCAATACTACATGCACTTAACAAATGGCGACCTTACCCAATGGGAAGACACTTCAAGGTAAAAATGGATCATGATAGTCTTAAATACATTTTAGAACAAATATTATCATTAGAAGAACATAAAAAATGGGTCACAAATATGTTGGGTTATGACTTTGACATCATCTACAGAAAAGGGAAGAATTTTTTTGTTGCAGATGCACTCTTAAGAAAGGATGAGGATGTGGAAGCATTGTTTTGTGCTATTTCTATTATCCAACCAAATGGGATAAACGAAGCAAGGGATGAATGGAAGAAGGACAAAGAAGTGTGGCCACTCATTCAAAAGTTGCAGAATATCCCAATTCAAACAATATTGCCAAAACTTGAAGAGGAAGGAAAAATCATATTGGAACCTAGAGCAGTCGTAGAAACAAGAACCTGAAAACTAGGAAATCGATCAATTTCAGAGTACCTCATCAAGTAGAAGAACTTACCCGCTGAAGATTCCACATGGGAGGACAAAAATTTTATACAGAAGCATCAAAAACTAATCAAGCGTTGATGACAACACTTTTTGAAGGAGGGGCATGACAGGCCCCTATACTACTAGTGTAACCCCTTGTTGTTATTAGTAAAACCCGCTTATTATATTGTTGTACCCATGTAGTCACCATATTATTACTATTGTGCCCCATAGAAGCCCACTATTGTTATTATTATGCCCTTACATTATTATTGTTATGTCGGCTCTGATTATATTATGATCCCTTAGACTCCTATATATAGAAAGGAGGTATTTTCATTTGTATCATCCAAGAATTATTCATTTGTGTAATGTAAAGGAGGTTGCCCCCTCGAAGAGGCTTATTTCTAAGGCGTTGATCTATCTTTTCTATCCTTTTGTGAGCTGGTTTCATAACAAAAGCTGAAAGGTTCTGCAACCTAAGCCACCAATGCTTGGTACCTGTCAGGTTATCTGCATTGTCTTTTGCTCATCTTAGGAGTTCCAATAAACTCATTTGCATCTCTCAATGTCTGACGTACCTCACTGCTGGCTTGATAACTAGTCATGGGAGGTTTTGCTAGCTCTTCCTCATCCTATCTCTGTTGCTCCATCTGCTGAGAACTCCCCGGATTTCTTGCACCTGAGGAAATACTGGTACTGGTCATAGTACTTGATCCTTGCGACTGTCCTCCTGCCTATCCCACATGTTGCCCCTACTGTTGGACCAAAGGAGCTTCTGCTAACTAATTCTGATCACCTGTAGGCATCTAACGAGATCTCCTGAAAGCTCGGTCCTCCATGAACTTCACGTCTCGCCTTACTAGAATCTTCCTATTGCTAGGAATGTAGATATTGTATGCCTTTGAGGTTTCGTTGTACCCAACGAAGAACCCCTTCTCTGTAGTCTGATGCAGTTTGGTTTGTTTATCATCTGGCACGTGGCAATCAATAATGTTGCCAAAATTTCTGAAATGGCTAACTTCTAGCTTCTTCTCTGGGAAGACTCCTTCTGGCGTTTTCTTCCCAAATGTTCTATGAGAAGTCTCGTGCTGAATATATATTGTTGTGTTACATGCTTCTGCCCATAGAAATCTAGGTAGATCCTGGTCATATAACATAGCCTTTGCAGCTCCAACAATGGTTTTGTTTTTCCGCTCTGCTACACCATTCTACTAAGGATTATATGGAGTTGTTCATTCTCTCTTGATGTCTTCCTTCGCACAGAAATCTGTGAAGTCCTTATCAATATATTCTCCACCATTATCTGAGCGAAGCACCTTGATCTTCTTCCATGTCGCATTCTCCACAAGAGCTTTAAACTCTCTAAAACGATCGAATACCTCATCCTTGGTCTTCAAGAAGTAGATCCAGATTTTCTTGGAATGGTCATCAATAAAGGTGACAAAATATTCGGCACTGCTAAGAGATCTAGTGGACATCGGACCACAAATATCTAAATGTATGAGTCCTAACACACCATCAGCTCCGATGTCACTTCCTGGAAATGTTGTCTTAGCACACTTCCCAAGTATGCATCCTCTGCACACATCATCGTGTCCCATGTGGTCCCATACCTCATCAAAACTAATTCTTCAAAAACCACTTGGGAAACCAAGTTCAATAAGTATTTTACGGATTGGGAAGCTCCTTTACAATTCACACTCCTTAAACCTAGCCCTTAAATCCTCATCCCCTTTTCCTAGAAAGCTTTGTACCTTGCTTGAGAAGCAAGCAAGTCCCATTCTTGAGTCTCCATCTTAGTTGATCTATCCTTCATAAGTGATTCTCTATATATCGGGTCTCCTCCCATCGGTGAAAGTCCATAAAGAGTAGGAAGCTTTAGCTGTGGTGACAATGGGCTTTAGCTTCATTGTTGCTCTTGACCTAGCAAGTGCCCCTCTAGGACCCCCCTGCTACTTTGAGCAGTAACAAGAACCAAAGAAGAAATCCAGTAAAGAGAAGGGACAAAAGCATTTTATGGCTTTCTTTGAGTAATGCACGAGTTTATCAGACTCTACTTCCTATAGGTATAGCTAGGGCAGCTTGTAACTTAGATATTTCAATAAATTTGTTCTTATCAAAAAGTAAAGTAACATTATGCTTAAAACATTACTTTTCGAATACTACGAAAGAAGTAGAACCATGCCTGCAGGAGAATGATATGCATGTTGCATAGACATGCATGCATATGCTAACATGCATACAAACTTCTATATACATTTATAAACACAGAAACACTAAAACAAATGGATGCTTCAGATGTTCTCTTTCCTTTGATATATATAAAACATGTAAAGTAGTCCAAAATGGATGTAATAGCCAGCATCAAAATAAGCCCAATAATGTCCCAAAATTCCTTCATGTAAACATTAAAGAGTAAGAGCATCACACTGTAACGCAGTGTAATGACAGTTGAAAATAGGTAATCAGAAAATAGTCAATTGGAAAAGTAGGTTATTATTTAATTGTACCTTTGAACAAGTGATTTACAAAGTAACACTATACGTTCACTGATCATAAAGTTTTCCAGAATGTTTTGTGCTTGTTGGCTAAAGTTGATCTTCAATTCTTGCATTCTTGTAATAGCACCACCTAGATGTTCATGGTTGCTTAATCTGTACTCTGTACATTGAAGCACAGACTTGACAAAGATCATACAGTGAATCAAGAAGCTATCAAAAGAATGAACATATGGATCTGGATCTGTGATTGTCCTGTAGCAGAACTCCAAAATAGGCATGAGAACAGTTTGATCACTAAATGAGAATGGATGCATGTTCTGAATAGCAATTAAAGCCTTCATTAACTTCAAGCATGCCTTCTCAGCAAATCCACGAAGTTCATCATGAACATGTTCAAAAACAGAGCCTGCATCATAGTACCGAAGAGGAAAAAGTAAGGACATATGACCAGACAGTCAAATACAACATATCAAATAATTCATTGGAGGCCATACTGCCCAGAATCTAGATTAATTTTGCCTGTTGTATCCATCTGTAGACATGCAAACAATCTATGATGAACCTTTTGATCTTCTCAAGTAAAACATTTACCAAGTAACAGTATTATTCATGTGTTTGAAGAGAATCAGAATCACAAAGGGGCAAGTATGTGTGTAGTGTCATTAGTCTATTTTTACACGATAACTTCACAAATGACAATGCTATATCTTAACGTGCTAGCTGCTAGCCCAGAACCAGATTGTTGATAGATCATAGCAGAGTCAACCTTGTCTGTTCACTCCTGTAATGTCCCCAACCGCTTGAGTACAGGAATACCTTCCTGCTAGCCTAACTGTCTCCTGTAGGCTAGCAAAAAAGGGAAAATTGTTAAGGTGGTGTAGGAGTATTGAGTCTTGACCAATTTTGTCTTGTTCAGTTATTATTATTAAATAAAGATGCAAAAGTATTAATAGTAAAAAGGGGCAGAAGTCACTCCAAAAATAAAATAATAAAAAAAGAAGAGTCTAGAAAATTGGAGAAGGTTTGGCGAGTCTTGTAAAAAGGGAAAGAAAGGACATTCCTGATCATTCTAGTTTTACGATTATTTCTTGTTGATTGATCTAGAGCTCAGGTGAGTTTCTCTCAAGAGTTTCAGGCGGGACTGTCAACTAGCTTCGGTGGACAAACATTGCCACCCTAGCTAGTAACTAGTCGATTTCGGTGGTCCTCCACAAGCACCCTAGTTGGCCATTAGGGAAGATCATTCAGATCTTCTATTTGTGCACATTGCAGGAGGAAATATTTTCTGAAAACAACCCTTGATTGAAGAGTCAATATATGAGCAGAATTGGCCACAATTGCAGGAAGGTTCAACAGGACAAATTTAGTAAATTATTGGAGGCCAAATTTATGCTTATTCTGGGCTAAAGTTTGAGGCTGAAATTTTCCTTCTTGAGAGGCTGAATGGGCAGAGTATGATTGCAATCTGGGAGCAAGTTCTTCAATCAATAAGTAAACCACTGGGAAAATATTTGCATTGTTTCAGGGTTCGATCTGTCACTTGGAAGAGGCCGATGTGAAAATTTCATCTATCACAGCAACTGGAAATTAGGGTTTATAGGAATTAGGGTTTAAGAAATCAATGTTTATAGGAATTAGGGTTTGATTCCTCTTTCTTGATAATTACTTGTGAATTATGTTGGCTTCTTTTACTTCTTTATTAGTTTATCTTTCACCAAGCAATTACACAAGATGTAGGCACTCAGCCAATACAAAACCCATCCAAGGGGAAAACCTAGTCCAACTCTTCCACTAGTAGATTCAAATCAAGATGAGACAATTCAAGACCCTTTAGACCTAGACAAAGACCTCCAATCACCAAGTCCGCCCTTCCTCCTTGTAGATGACCCCTACCAAAGTCTCCAAGTGTCAAATTCCTAGTTGCAGCTACAATCGAGAATTTCAGCCCCTAGCTACAGAATTTTAGACCTGGAGTAGATTCAGAATTTTGACCCCGGCAACTGCCCAAAAAATTCACGTGTGAGAGATGGATAGCCCAAGAACTCGTTCTAGGTCCTCCCGACTTCTTCTTTCCTTCTCCAGCTACTTCACTCTTCTTTTTTGCTTCTTCTTCTTCTTGTAGATCGAACTTGATGAGTAAGTGTGCCAAATAGGTCGAGTTGCCTCTCTATATATAGCCTTTATACTGGGTAGAATTGCCCTAATTCAAGCCGACTTCATGGGGACGGGGCCGACTTGGTGTGGAGGTTACAAATGACCCTTTTGTTGATTAATCTAGGGCATCAAGTATTAAGTGATTCCTCTTCAATTAGTAACTACTTGTGAGTGCTTTTTACTTCTTTAGCTTAGGATCTTCTTTTACTTAGGTTATTAGTGTTCTTATTCATCAATTAGCTACCAATGCATGAACATAAATAGACAAGAGACACATAATGTAGGCTATCAGTCAGGGCCAAAACCTCTCACTCTTTGAGAGGAAAACCCGCACAAATTCTTTTTATAGAGATTCCAATTGACGAATACCAAGACCAAGACCCTTGACCTATTTACCACTCCAAGACCAAGACACTAGTTCTCTTGACTGTCAACCTTTTGCTCTTTTTCCTCTTCTTGACTTCTCTTCCACTTCGACCTTCTTAGCACCGAGACATAGTTACAGTGGTAGCATCAAAACGAACAATGGTTACACTGAGATCATCTCCTATCCGAGCACACTAAGATGATCACCAAAACTATGATAGCAATGAACTGTGGTTACACTAAGATGGCACCAAGACTGTAGTTATTGTAATCACATAACAGCATCCAAATTATTCATGGTAATAGCATCTCACTACAATCCGAATTGTTTACTATTATATATATGAATTGTTCACTATTATATATCTGAACTGTTCACTGTAATTAACCTGAGTTCTTGTACCCTATCTGAGCTCCTTCACCGAATCTTGTCTCTGTAATTAGCCAATGAAATTTCAGAAATGATTTGAACTTGTTGACTGTGGAATAGGCCGAGCTACCTACTTATAGTAGTTTGTCCATGTAAATTAGCCGACATGACCGTGTGAAGAGTTGTGTCTCCAATTTAGGTGAGCCGAATTGAGTTTTCTATTTCATCTTGAAGCCGACTTGAAGAAGGATAACTTGTGCTTGTCTTGGAGGGCTACTTGACAATCCTATTGACTTATATATATCTGTAACATGCCTAAGAAGGGTTCTTCATACATGACATTGACTCTCTTTGACTTTTATGACTAGATGACAAATTCTAGAGGCTCACAATGGGAGCCATCTAAAATAAAATTCCTTGCTCATGAAACTCATGAGGCAAGCATTACAATAATAATTTTATTTTTCTTCTTTACATCATTTACATAAAATCACAGTTAAACATGTCATTATGAAGACCAAACCTAGTTACTTTCCAACACTCCTTCTTAACTAGGGAGGTATTCATAATGGTACTTGGTCATTCTCAATCTAAAGAATTTCTCATAAGAAGAATCAGATTGGTAACCCATCTATATAGCATCATATCAACCAGCATTGTCACATAGCAAGGCCTTGACTAACAGCTCTATCTCTCCACGAGATCTGAGCACAATGTTGGCAAGACCAATGATTTATAGACACCCTTGTCATTGTCTCTCCTGGAACATACCCCACCTGGGTTCTCAAGGTCTGTTCAACCAAGACTATTCTTATCTTGGATTCCCAATCCTCAAAGAATATTGGTCCTCAACGACTACTCTTATCTTGGATGCCCAAACACATCCTCAAAGAGCATCGAATGCTAGATGCTTACCCAATCCTCCATTTTGTCTTCCCAAGTGAAGACAAGAATGATGTGTCTATCTCTCCCTCTTAATTAGGGAGAACATATCTATTTCAATAAACGAATATACTCATTCCTAAAAAAGGAATGTACATAAGCTCCCTCTTGGCTTAGGAATTTTCCAAGTGAGAAACTTGTTTCCAAACTCCCTCTTAATTAGGGACCTACAGTAGCTCCTCTAGTGGAGATGATGGGACAACTGTTGATTTGGGGTAGCATCGATGTGCTCTAGGCCTCAAAACTTTTTGGGAGGCTTAGACACATGCATTCTCCAACACCCAAAAATCGTTTTGAGAAATTCCACCCAAAGACAGCTTTATTAAAATAATTAATTATTTTTAATGATACCCTAAGTCTAAACTTAGGAAATTAAAATAATTAAAGGGTATTAATATAGACTGTGGGTGAAACTTCTAGAAGGCGGAGATCAAGTCAATATGATCCTAGCCATTGATTAGAATCTAATCTAGGTTGTTGATTGATCAACGAGAGGATTATAAGGGGAAGCTTGATGGGCACTTCAAGAACACACTGAGAGATCAAGCAATCTAATTTCTGAAGTGAGAAGTTCTCAAGAGGAAATTCTGATCAAGTAGATTTCTTGCAGTTGAGGGGCAGGGATAGCATCCGGAGAGAAAGAGATTTTCTCAGCCGGAGAATCATCAACAGAGAGAGGCAGAGAGTGATCCAACAGCTCTCACACAGAGGCTGATACAGGGCCACACAGAGGCAACGCAGAGGGTGAGAGAGAGTCCAAAATTTTGCAGCAGAATCAGTTTCAGAAGCCGAGAGCCGAGGTGTGAGGTGTGAGACCAGGAGGGCCTGCCTGAGGCACCTCATCCAGCCTCTGGATGAGCCGAGATTTTTCTCAATGATTGTGTGAGGGAATCTCACAAATCTTTCTGCAAGTATTTCTCTCTTTGTAACTGAATAATTCGTGAGGTATTCAGAGATGGATTCAAAATTTGCTACTGCTTAATAATAATAAACCCTCAGATCTGTTGCACCGGTTTTCCCGCATTAGGTTTTTTCGGGAACATTTGTCCAAAAATAACGGTGTTATTATGTTGTATTTTCTTTCTTGCTTAGTATCTTGTTTCCACATATAATTAATTAAGTGAAGGTTGTTGTAGTATTTACTTCGATATTTACTATAGCACACAGTCAATAATTTGTAGGAATTAACAAGTAGGAGAAGTAACATCAGTTTGTTGCAGTAGGAATTTTGGTTGAGGAATTTTCACAATAACCAACTTCTTGAAGAAATCCTCCTCACAATGTCATGATCTTCTTTTCGTTATCTAGGAGTCTTCATGTTTGGGACTTCTACAGAGGTCACGTACCATCCATCACTTTCATCCATGAGTCAGCCATGTCATCATTAGAAAGTGATCCATCAGTCCATATCTAGCCTTCCTTCATGCCATGCTACTTTCTTTATGCCATGTTTACTTAAGGATCTTTCATCCTACTACATGTGCATCGGTGGTGGAAGACACTCATAGATTATCCCTTGGCAACCCTGCATAAACCCATCCAAATATTTGTTCAAAAATAAAGGAATGAACATTAAAAACACCATTGCCTTTGTGATGGTCTTTTATCATGACATCTACAAGTTTGCATCAGCATCTTACATACATATCGACACATCTCCCAAAGATATATATATATATATATATATATTGTCAAAGGTCTCTTCCTTTTTCAAACTCCATTAGAGTCTTCATATCTTTCATGGAGATATTCTAGTCAAATCTTCTTAGTCTTCCAGATGTTGATTTCCTTTACCATGGTTGCATATTTCACGATCTCTTCCTTCCTTTCTTCACACATTTCATTCCCAGGAGCTTCCAATCAGAGTTCCTTAATTGTAGTCAACCACCTCATACTTCATATGAGGACATATTATGTTGATTTCATCTAGTGAATGTGTGACCCATGCATTATTGCATCCCTTTTAGGGATTAGATCCTTTCTTTTGATCATGCTCTTAAGATAGAGCATTGATGCATGTTATCAATTGGAAGTATGCATACCTCATTTTTTGTTTGGGTCATCCAGACTTCCTGCAACAGCTTCAATCCCTTTGATCTGTTTCACTTCTATGTTATCATAACATCATCTCGTGAATTCCACAATTTTGGAATTCTTGATGAAACACTTGCTTCCTTTCTTGATCGATGAACCTTTCAATGAAGATTCCATCAAAGAATCTTGAAGATCCAAAGTATCCCCATCAGTAAATGTTTCCTTTTGTCAGATGTATGATGAACCTTGTACTAGATGACCTTGCCACTTATGTTTCCAATGAGATTCCCAAGAGCTATATCCTTGACTTCCATAGATTCTTACCATCTTTCATGCTCTTCTATGATGATGTCCCAAGCTCTTTCTTTCCATGCTTCTATGATGCCTTGATGCATCCCTTTTAGTGAATTATGATGGCCATACCTTACAACAGAAGACTTAGGAGCTTGAAAAGAACTTAGGTGAGGAAGATTGTCTCAATAGTGGAGATCTATTACTTTCTCCTTCTTGGATTTCTTCTTTTCAACTTCCTCTACTTCCTCGGTAATGTGGGCTTCTTCTCTTCTTCTTTTGTTAATGTCATTCTTGTTCTTAGGACAATCTCTTTTGTAGTGTCCATATTCTTGACACCCATAGCATTGGATTTTAGCCATGTTCTTTTTCTTTTTCTGAGGACCAAACTTTCCAAATTGTACTTTCTTCTTGTCATAGCAGCATTAGCTTGATTTTGCTCACCTGCTCCCACATCAGATTTGGCCTTCAGTCTAGATTCTTCAATCTTGCATAGTGACCATAGATCCTGGCATGGAGTAGCTTCTTTCTTCCCATAGATACTTGAAGTGAAGTTACCCCACTCCTCCAGTAGTACATTTAATACAAATGTAGTCATCTCACTATCAGACATGACTTCTCCCAGATCTTGTAGTTGATCCCGGATCTCAAATATCCTATAAAGTATGAGGCTATTCCATTTTCCCTAGACATCTTCAGATTGTAGAGTTCTTGCCTTAATGAGATGACTTCTCCAGAAGTGCTTACAGAATACAACTCTACCAGTTTGCTATAGATTTCTTTTGAAGTTTCGAGTTTAGATACATATGGGATGAGGGGATCCTTGATGGATTCTATGAGAATCCTTTGAGCCCTAACTTCCCCTTTCATATACTTGGCAAGAGCTTGAGCATCTTCCTCTCCTGGTTTTGTGATAGATCCTTTGACATGATCCATGACCTCATTTTCAATGAGATTTAGATTTGTCATTTTCTTCCATGCAAGATAGTTAGAAGCCCCAACCAATTTGTTGCTTTCCTTGCAAAAAGACATTTTGATAGATTCAAATAAGGTCATATACTTACTTGATAGGATGCTCCTGTCTCCTTAATGATATAGAGGATAGCAAACTTCTCCTTGATGAAGGTAGTTTTCTCCAAGAATGATCCTTGATCTCACAAGGAGTGAGATGACACCGCCTTTTGATCTAGCTTCTCTAGGAAGGAACTTGATGTATAAGTTCTTCAACTTGAGTAGGGTCTTTGTCGTCTCTTGAAATGTCTTGAGGGTTCCACCAACTTCTTTGTAGGCTTCTTCTTTGGTTATGATGCTTCCTTTGTAGATATTGACTTCACGATGATCTTTGCTTTGATGCCTTCCTTGAAACTTGTTCCTTGTGTGTCTCTTGATTAGATGCTCGTTCTTGATTGTGTTACCTTAGCTCTGAAACCATGTTGAGAAATCTAGGGCAACAAGTATTAAATGATTTCTCTTCAATTAGTAACTGCTCATGAGTGGTTTTTACTTCTTTAGATTAGGATCTTCTTTTACTTAGGTTATTAGTGTTCTTCTTCATCAAACAGCTACCAATGCATGAACATAAATAGACAAGAGACAGAATGTAGGCTATCAACCAGGGTCAAAACCTCTCACTCTTTGAGAGGAAAACCCGCACAAATTCTTCTTATAGAGATTCCAATTGATGAATACCAAGACCAAGACCCTTGACCTATTTGCCACTCCAAGACCAAGACACTATTTCTCTTCACTGTTAACCTTCTGCACTTTTCCTCTTCTTGACTTCTCCTCCACTTCGACCTTCTTAGCACCGAGACATAGTTACAGTGGCAGCATCAAAACGAATTGTGGTTACACTGAGATCATCTCCTATTCGAGCACACTGAGATGGTCACCAAAATTGTGATAGCAACGAACTGTGGTGACACTGAGATGACACCGAAACTGTAGTCACTATAGTCACTGTAACAGCGTCTAAATTATTCACTGTTATAGCATCTCACTACAATCCGAACTATTTATTGTTATATATATATATATATATATAAGATATATATATATAATATTATATATATAATATTTATATATAATATATATCTGAATTGTTTACTGTTATATATCTTAATTGTTCATTGTTATATATCTGAAGTGTTCACTGTAATTAACCCGAGTTCCTGTAGCCTTATCCGAGCTCCTTCACTGAATCTTGTCTCTGCAATAAGCCACCGAAATTTCAGAGATGATCCAAACTTGTTGACTGTCGAATAGGTCAAGCTGCCTATTTATAGTAGTATCTCCATGTAAATTAGCCGACATGACCATGTGAAGAGTTGTGTCTCCAATTTAGGTGAGTTGACATGAGTTTTATATTTCATCTTGAAGCCAACTTGAAGGATAACTTGTGCTCGTCTTGGAGGGCTATTTGACAATCCTATTGACTTATATACATTTGTAACATGCCCAAGAAGGGTTTTTCATACATGACATTGGCTCTCTTTGACTTTTATGACTAGATGACAAATCCTAAAGGCTCACAGAGGGAGCCATCTAAAATAAAATTCCTTGCTCATGAAACCCATGAGGCAAGCATTACAATTATAATTTTATTTTTCTTCTTTACATCATTTAAATGAAATCACAATTACACGTCATTATGAAGACCGAACCTAGTTACTTTCCAACCCTTTTTGACTCAAAAATAATTCTTTTTACATGATACAAAAGCCCAAGAAGGGTCTAATAAAAATGACAATGACTCTAATGACTCGAGACCAAACCTAGAAGCCTTCAATGGAGGCTTTGACCTAGAAAACATTGACCCAAGCATGAAACCCATACTTTAATAAGTCATTTTCTTTAATAATAAACTTTCTTTTGACAAATACAATTATGAAGACCGACATTAGTTACATTCTTCAACAGCGTGTTGGCTCCTCATAACTAGAAGGTGAAAAATCAATGAAGAATCAAAGAAGTGGCTCATCAATGCCACATAACTCGAGAACCTTTGTGGTCGCCTGCTCTCCCTGAAAGTACCATGGGAGCTACATGCCTCTTTACATCCTACAAAGTGTCACAAATCCATGTCGGCCACTTACTAGTCACTGCAACATCTCTAAGCGGGTCCACTGGCTCTGCTAGTTCTACTAACTCCTCCTAATATTCTAAAGGATGAACAACGGGACTAGAGGGATCTATATCCACATCCTACGGAGCCTCCTGCTCCTCACTATCAATCTCCATATGAGACTCCCTAGACCTCCTAAAGGCTACCTCCTCATCAAAAGTAACATCTCGACTAAACTCAATCTAACATTGTCCTGGAATGTAGATCTTGTAGGCCTTCGAAGTTTCTTTGTATCCCACAAAAGTACCCTTCTTCCCGAAAGGCTCTAACTTCTTCCTCTTCTCCTTAGGCACGTGAATGAATAGTAGACAACCAAAGATCCTCAAATGATTAACTTTTAGTTTCACTCCTGTGAATGCTTCCTTAAGGGTCTTTTCCTCCAATATATAGTGAGGACTCTTGTTCAAAACATACATTGTCGTGTTGGATGCCTCTACCCATAAGAACATGGGTAAATCTTGATCATGAATCATTTCCTTGACAACCTCCAATGGACCTATTCTCCCTGAAAGTACCATGGGAGCTACATGCCTCTTTACATCCTACAAAGTGTCACAAATCCATGTCGGCCACTTACTAGTCACTGCAACATCTCTAAGCGGGTCCACTGGCTCTGCTAGTTCTACTAACTCCTCCTAATATTCTAAAGGATGAACAACGGGACTAGAGGGATCTATATCCACATCCTACGGAGCCTCCTGCTCCTCACTATCAATCTCCATATGAGACTCCCTAGACCTCCTAAAGGCTACCTCCTCATCAAAAGTAACATCTCGACTAAACTCAATCTAACATTGTCCTGGAATGTAGATCTTGTAGGCCTTCGAAGTTTCTTTGTATCCCACAAAAGTACCCTTCTTCCCGAAAGGCTCTAACTTCTTCCTCTTCTCCTTAGGCACGTGAATGAATAGTAGACAACCAAAGATCCTCAAATGATTAACTTTTAGTTTCACTCCTGTGAATGCTTCCTTAAGGGTCTTTTCCTCCAATATATAGTGAGGACTCTTGTTCAAAACATACATTGTCGTGTTGGATGCCTCTACCCATAAGAACATGGGTAAATCTTGATCATGAATCATTTCCTTGACAACCTCCAATGGACCTATTCTTCCTTTTCGCAACCCCATTCTACTAAGGGTTGTAAGGAACTATCAACTCCCTCTTGATCCCTGCCTCCTTGCAGAAATCACTAAAGTCCTTGGAAGTATACTCGCCTCCATTATCTAACCTCCAAACCTTGATCTTCTTCCCTGTCAAGTTCTCTACCTGAGCCCTGAACTCCTGGAACTTTTTGAAGACCTCATCCTTGGTCTTCATGAAGGAGATCCATGTCTTCCTAGAGAAATCATCTATGAATATCACATAGTACAAGAAATCACCCAAAGATTGTCATTGGCTTGAATACATTTGAATGCACTAGATCCAAGATCTACTATCACTACTCGGAAAAGATCCCTTGGCATTCTTGCCAAGTGCACAACCCCTGCAAACACACTCATACTCTGCCTGGAGCTCTAAAAGACCTGTAACCATCTTTCTCAATGTTGGCAAAGCCCTGTAATTCAAGTGAGCAAATCTTTGATGCCATAACTCTCATAAACTGATAATGCCATGTACTAATGTTTGGGCTGGACGTCCTAACAATCTATACAATACTCCCTCTCAAGCACTAATCAGTCTTGTTGAGTCTATGCTCGAGCTCTTAGGCCATACAAGAACCTGACGATCTACAAATGCAACTCTATAACCTCTATCCTCCAACACCAAAATAGAGAGCAGGTTCTTCTTCAATCCTGGTACAAATAATACATCTCTCAAGCGTAGAGAATCTCCAGAATCCAACTAAAACAATGTTGTCCCAACTCCTTTCACTACATACTTGGCATTATCTCCAAGTTCTAATGAAAATTGTAACTAGGTTCGGTCTTCATAATGACCTAATTGTAGTCATGACAATATATATTCTTTATAAAAAAAGGAGAAGGAATTATATTTTTATTTTGGAGTATGGGTTTCATACTCAATTTTGAGTCAAAAGCATGTTCTTCTTGCTTTTAGGTTTTTTATGTCTTTCTAGGTCTTTCAAGGATAAAGAATAATATTGGTCATGTTTCATAGTCCTATATGGACTCATTGTAATAAAGAAAGATATTTCTTTTATCAAGAAAAAACCATTTTGTATCCCAAGACCAAGTCAGCCCAAAAGCAAGATCAAGTCGGCCTAAGGCGGGGCTATTCAACCCCTCAAGAAGGCTATAAATACAAGGAGCTCGACCTCATTTGTAACATTCATCCAAGTCAAGTTTGATTTGCAATAGCGAAGGAGAAGAAGAGCAAGAAGGACGAGGAAAGGAAGGAAGAATCAAAGTTTCTTGGGCTATATCTCTCTCTATCCACACGTGCAAAGTTAGGGTTTCTATGAAGTTGCAGTTGTAGGAAGTCGAAATTGCAGGGCCGAAATTCTGAGGAGCGGTTGCAGGGCCAAAATTCTATGACGAAGTTGCAGTAGGTCGAAGTTTGGAAGCTGCCTTGGCGAAGATCTTGCTCGAGGCTGACTTGGTGCTTGGTAGGGTTGTTGGCCTTGACCTTTGGGTCTTGGAAGTCTCTTTGTAAGCAAATTCTTTAGAAGAAGAGAAGCATTTTTTTGGTTTTTCCCCTTGGAGGGGTTTTTCCCTGGCTTGGAGCCTATATCCTATGTACTTTGTCTTCTTGTAATCTTCATTGTTTTGGTAACTGATTGAGGAACAAGATCTAATAAAGTAATAAAAGGCCAACACATAACATAAGTAATTATCAAGTTAAGGAAAATAATCTATAATACTAGAGGACATTGGGAAGTTGGAGTGGGTGCAATATGTTGTGCAAGAATACAAGCAAATTACCAAGTATATTTATAATCATGCTTGGGTGTTGAACCTTATAAGGGAATTCACACAGGGTGAGGTTAGTCACCCACCTATCACACGGTCTGCTACAAACTTTCTTTCCCTCCAAAGCCTTTTGTATGAGTACCAAGCTTTGAGAAGAATGTTTTGCAGCCAGCACTGAGTATTTTGGAAAGATAGCACAAAACAATAAGCATTGTCTGTGAAAGCATATGTCTTTGGTGATAGTTTGTGGGACAGTCACTAAGATTGTCAGCTTCACTAAGCCCCTTGTGAAAGTCTTGAGATTGATGGATGGAGAGAAACCTGCAATGGGATATATTTATGAGCGCATGGACAAGGCCAAAGAGGCCATCAAGACTTTCTATAAGGGAAATGAATCTAAATATCTCCCTATATGGAAAATTATTGATTCCAGATGGGACAAGAAACTACATTCACCATTGCATGCAACAGGAGCATATCTCAATCCGAACTTATTCTATAATGAGGGGTCTAGCATTCAAAGAGATCTTGATGTGATGAGAGGTGTCATGATATGCATTGAGAAGATGTTCCAAGATCAAGATATTCAAGAAAAAATCAACATACAACGAGATATGTAAAAGGAAGCATTTGCCATGTTTGGATTCAGCTCAAGCCAACGTCTCAAGGACAAGAAAATGCCTTGTAAGTGCAAATTGTTAGAACTTAGCTTGTAATTTTGCTAGTTCTCTTTTATATGTTTGGCATTGCAAACTGATAATCTTTGTTGTTATTTTTTTACAGCTCATTGGTGGATAGATTGTGGCACTGAGGCACCACAATTACAAGAATTTGCCATCAGAGTTCTGAGTCAACCCTATAGTGCTTCTTCTTGTGAGCGCAATTGGTTAGTGTTTAAGCACATCCATAGCAAAAAAAGAAACAGGTTGGAGCATAAGAGGTTGGAGAAGTTGGTTTTCATCTATTACAACCTTCAAATGCTCACAAAACAAGTGCAACCAAAGAATACAGATCCAAATTTATTGGATACTATTAATTTAGAGTCTGATTGGGTTGTGGAGGAGTCCCTTGATTTGAGTTGGCTTGATGAAGAGACTGAGGATCTCTCTAGTTTGCTATCTCAAATGGAGACTCCAAATCAGTGTTGCGAACATCGCGATCGGGATTAAATCGACGAGGGTCCAAAATCGGAAAAAATCGGCAAAAAATCGACAAATACAACAATATTCATTATTTTCAATTTTTTTAATATCTAAAGCATCCACAACATAAAATAAATGCATTGACACATAAATATGATAAAAGAACTAATATATAAGATGAATAATATCATTTCTAGTGCTACATCACACATAACAGTGAATCATGTCTTGAATACTAAGTCCTGAGTCCCAACTCAGCCTCAAAATATCAACAAAAAATATAATGATGTATCTCATATCATGAGTCATAATGTCATATAAAATGATATGAACCAAATAACTAATACTATTGATTTCCTCTGGCCCTATTGCGAGAAAATGCAACAGGTTTCCCTCTAGATGTAGATGGCGGTGGAGCTGGTAGTGGACTTTGTTGTGCTCTAGAAGCTAAAGAACTAGGAGCTATAGGAGGTAGACCACGTCCTCTACTGGTGGCAGTGGTAGCCTGGGTAGGTGGTGTCACTTCCTCCTCACATTGCTCCTCCTCCTCCTCCTCCTCCTCCTCTACCCCCTCCACTACCTCCTGCTCTAACCAATCAGGGGCTGACTCCATGATAGGCCTCTCGGCCTCAACCCTCCAAGCAACAGTGGTGTCAATCTCATTCAATGAGATGGCCTCCACATCATGTGTCCTCTCAAGTTGTCTCACCCACAATTGAAGATTGTAGTAGGCGTAGACCATGTCATTAGGTCACGGGACCCCAACCTGTACAAGGGTCATAAATTAATAAATTATAAATAATAAAATAATAATTATTAAAAAAATATTATTCAATGAATTCAAAAAATTAATTGGAAATTTGGAATATTTTAACCTGTTGCGCTTCTTGGTGTGTATTTTTTCAAAGACACTCCAGTTGCACTCGCATCCCGAGGAGCTACATGTTTCGCTAAGCACTCGAATGGCAAGCCTTTGGAGATTGGGTACTCTGCCACCATAGCTTCTCCACCATTCATCTACAACAAATAAGATAAACATAAGAAAAAAATGAAATTTGAAAGTTGAAACAAAGTATGAAGTTATGAACTTGAAGAAATAATGAAATTTGAAACAAACTAAATCTTACCTGAAATTTTAGTCTTCCCATCCACAACAGCCATGTCAAAGCTAAATGTGCCACCTTCCATCTTGTGTATCTCCATTTCTTTGGAGATTTCATCACGTTCTGCTGGAGATGGCACCATCCTCTGAACACAAGTGAAGAATCCATCCATGACCTCAACATCAAATAAGAAACCACAAGAGTAAGCAAATGTGGGGTTCAGGTAGATCCCTATAGCATGAATGGGACGATAGAGTGTATTGTTCCATCACTCATCAATCACTTCCCACAGGAGCTGTTGTTTCTCAAACCCCTCATCCCCTTTATCATCCTAGTAGGTCTAAATGGATTCTTTGGCCCTATCCATGGCCTCATACAAGTAACCCATTGTGGGCTTGTCTCCATCAACTAATCGAAGAACCTTTACCAAAGGTTCAGTAATGCTACACACCTCCTGCACTCCCACCTAGAAGCTTTCCTAATATGAAACTAACCTGCATATGACCTCTCCCTCTAGTTTACGGCTAAATGCCAAAGCACGCCACTCCTCTGAAAGAAATATTTTTTTCACATCCCACATATTATTCAAGAGAGATTGAAAAGATATGAAACTAGTGACAAACCGTGTAATGGAAGAGCGCACCAACTCCTTGTTGTTGGTGAATGCTCTCATCAAATGAAGCACAGATGCATGATTATATATAAATTTTATAACGTTTTTTGATGACTCAACAATATCCTTGACAAAATGAATTTTTCCTATGTCCTCCAACATCCAATTAATGCAGCGTGCAGCACAAGGTGTCCAAAATAAGGTACGATGTCTCTCCATAAGCATCTTGCCAGCAACAACATAATTGGCAGCATTGTTTGTTATGACTTGGACAACATGTTATAGACCCGCTCTAGAAAGAACACATCAAACAAATCACATAATAACCATCCATCTTTGATATGTGCAAATGCATCAACAGATTTCATAAACATTGTCCCTTGGAAACCAAGAAGTTAATAAGGCTTCTACCCTTTCGAACGGTCCAACCATCTGACATCACAATGCATCTTGTATGTGAACATGATGCCCTAAACTCCTCTAATCTCCTAGTGCAGTCAACCTTTTCATTTTGAAGAATGTGCCCTCTAAAGTCATCATAAGAAGGGACTTTGTAACCTAGGCCAAAATAGCAATCGCATCAACCACGGGCTGGAAAAATTGATTGTTCATTGCAACGCTGAAAGGAATATCACTCCAAAGAAGAAACTTGCCCAACAACTTGTCAGCTTCTTCTTTCTCCCTTTTTTAATCACTGAAGAGATAGATAGTTGTGAATCAAGTGTCGTTCTAGGAATAAAAAATGATGAGGCAGCTGCAGGGTTGGTTGTAGATGTTGATGCTGAAGTAGAACCAGTACCACTCTCATGTTCACCTCCCAATCCTGACACTCTACTTCCTGCTAATTCACTCTTCCGAGCTGACTTGGACAATTTGGTTTGCTCTATTTCCTCCAATGATCTGAGGGCTCTTCGAATGATTTCTAGATTTGTATTTGTGTAAGGCCCTATCCCATGTCCAAGAATTTGTGCAAGGTGATACTTCAATCTGTATACCCCCCCTGTCATATGATGCCCACATAACTTGCAAGTCAAATTTGATTTGTCAAACCCTCCATCAGGTTCACCAAATTCCCACAGAGGGTCCAATTTCTTTGGCATGTTTGTAACTTTGTTGAACTCTTGAGTTTTAATGTAAGATGAAGTTTGAAGTTTGAAGTTGAACCTAGAGCACAAGAAGAATTGCAAGTTAAAAAAATAAAATTAAAATTTACATAGAACATATTGAATTTTTGAAAACAAAAAAAATCTTCAATTCAATGTAATAATAATGGAAAAAACACACATTCAAACCTAAGCAAAAATGATGGAAAAGAACTCGAGCACAAGAAAAAATTAAACTAATAAATCTAACAATCAAGCTTTTGCATTTTTGACCAAAATAAACCCTCTCCACTATATACAACAAAAATGAAAAAAATACACAATCAAATCCAATCAAAAATCATGGAAAATAATTGGGTGATAGAAACCCAAGGAAAAACAAGAAAAAATGGCCAAATTTGATGCCCATACCTGAAAATCACGCTTTGTTGAAGAAATTTGGTCCAAACTTGAGTTTTTTTTGCTTAGGATGCTAAATTTCTCCACTTTTCTCCTCTCTTGCCCTTGTAGATGAGTTCTCCTCCTCCTTAGCTCTCACTCTTGCCCTTTGTCTGAAAAAATGAGGAAAAGAAACCACAAAATCGCTTTTCTAACCCGCTGTTTTGCGGCCCCACGATTTTTACTTGCCGGATCGTGATTTTTTTCTTAAAAATCACCATTTTTTGGCAATTTTTTGGAAATAAAAAAATCGGCAATTAAATCGTTTGCAGGAAAAAATCGCGATATTTGCAACACTAGTCCAAATACACCCTCATAGTTGCTTCAGCCTTCTGATGTTAGAACTAGCTCCACGGGGGCTTATTGTAGGCGTAGTCGTCCATGAGTGACGAGACTCGATATTTTTATGAGACAATCATTTATCATTAATGACATATGCATTTGAATTTTGAACTCGTTGACATTTTTTATTTTAATTATGGAATCA
The DNA here is from genome assembly GCA_000404065.3 of Pinus taeda. Classification (NCBI taxonomy): domain Eukaryota; kingdom Viridiplantae; phylum Streptophyta; class Pinopsida; order Pinales; family Pinaceae; genus Pinus; species Pinus taeda. The sequence continues at coordinate 28,705 of APFE031340368.1, forward strand.
TGAGTCCTTTTCTTATTCAGTATCTAAATGTTTTGCTTACAAAAATCGAATATGTTATGTTGTACTTTTATAGATATGAGATGATGTTATGAATTATTGCATCTATTGTGGTTTTTATAACTTATAAGGATTGGAATTGTCATTAGTTTTTTTTGTGCTTAAAATTTACCATATTTTAACTTTTTTTTGTATTTTGACGAGTTTTATATGGGTCGTTCCCGAGTCTTATACGAGTCGACGAGTCAATAGCGTGACGAGTCTTATATGAGTACGAGTCGTGCAACATTGATATCTATATATATATATATATATATATATCGCAGTCTGTTTGTATTCCAATACAGCGATTTGAAATTAAAACGATGGTCCACCCATTCATTTCACATTCTCCTCAAAGTCGCTGTCATTTCACATTTTCCTTCTTGTTCCATTTACACAAAATAATATCTGCTCCCTCACATAGGGCTACATGATGCTTATCATCTCCAGCGCTAGAATCCAGATTGAGACGAGTGTTGTTGACAGATCAGATACACTGGTACCCCTTACCCACATCAGCACTTTGGGTGAAAATCACAGCCTCACTCAAATCATCAGGGTGGTAAGGAGTCAGGACCTATGGTGATCTCTGCACGTCCATACCTCAATGCCTGGCCTGTAGCTACTGGTACCCCTTACCCACATCAGCACTTTGGGTGAAAAGCACAGCCTCACTCAAATCATCAGAGTGGTAAGGACCTATGATGATCTCTGCATGTCCATACCTCAATGCCTGGCCTGTAGCTTCGTCTACAAGGGCAAATGTAGGAAATCCTTCATCATCCTTTGCTTTCACACTACATGAAGTATCCATGATCCACTGCTGACTTGGCTCCGCCCAACCAGCCACTACATCTTCCAGACCAGATTTCTTTTTATGTTGACTATACTTGCCTAATTTATATGTGTGCTCCACCGCTGCTCTTCTATCTGCTCATACTCTTCTCCAGAGTAAATTCCGGCCTTAACAAAGGATGGAAGGTAAAACATCTGATGCCTCTTCTACAAAGCACAAAGTTGGCAATATTCTTGGCATGACTCTTCTGTATACACTGATCCAGCAAGTGTTCACAACTTGCTCCCTCAGTGGCTTCAATATTTGTACACAAAGACACACTCTCAACATCACTCTCAGAACTTCCAAATTCCTTAAACCATGACTCTTTCAACATTGTCTTGTCCATTAGGTGATTGTTCAGTCACGGGATTTCTGGATTCTACTTCATTTGACATCAAGACTGATTACTGTGATGTCATCTTTGATGTCAAAGCAAGCTACGACTTCAGGTAATTCTTTCCAACACCATGATTATATGATTCTGCAGCTTGTAGTCTTTACACCCATAGGCCAATACCCCTTACCTCTCTGACATTCAGGTTCAATGATGCAAAAAATTGTTAACTAATCTTCGAAAATATATCCAAATTATCTGTAGTAGAAGGCATCGTAGCAGAATGGCTGAGATTGTCACAACTTCCATAAATTTGGCAGGGTCACCTTCACCTTTCTTTATTTTCTTCACATTAAACATGAATGTACAACCTTGCATAGAAACATCTTGCAAAATCAATGAACCCTCCCTGCTCAGATTCATAAGAAAGTGCTGAACATCTGCAAGGTTGTTGAACCGTACACCACAATTCACTTCAACGCCTATAGACTTATGCCATTGAGCAGTTTAAACCTAGCAATGGGTGATCCCTCTGTTATAATGCCATAACATATTGCCCATCTTGAAACCAAATAATTTGCAGAGCTTACTTTAAAATCCTCTGCAGCTGGTTTCAATCATAAATACTTTGACAATTCACTGCCCGTTCACCAATTGGAAGGTCAGCTAAAAACTGATCTAGCTCATCAGGTCAAATATGATATTGACCATTGGGCTTAGCTCCTTTGTAACCATTCAATCCATCAGTAAATTTCTAGGCCAATATTCACATTTTGAAGGGGCTGATTGCAAATTCAAAGGGATTTAAGATATCTAGAAGAACTGTTGTAGCCAAGAATTGTTAACAGCATCTTTCTCCAAGCCAGACTTCAATTTATTGACTGCTTGAAAAGGTTGTTCATAGTCCATTTGATCAAGATGTAATGAGGAAAAATCCTGCAAAAATTGCCTTGCTAGGGAGCAACACTCTTAAAGCAGCACTCACACCACTTTTCTCATCAACAAAGACATCTTGAAACCACTTTTGACATTAATATTCTCTGCCCTACAAACCTTTTGACATCAATGACAACTCTGCCAACAGTTAGGAATTCTAGTTATTTTGCAGAATCATTCCTCTACGGGTGTGTGCATCTCAGAGCCTGTCAATTCTTAAAAGCTTCAAACAGGTTAAGGATAGGAAGCCTCCAAAGGCTGCCTGAGATCATTGATAAATAGTGTTTTAGCTGAATATGACCCGAGGCCCTCCATAAGAATGCTATATGATCCAGATATTCAGATGGTATTTTCAGACGGTCGAAGTTTTATCTTAGTCGTGCTCTTTTTATAATTATTTATTCTTCTTTTATTTAACGTATAAGCTTGGACTGTTAAAAGACTTGTAAAAGACGAATATTTTTACTTATGTCAATGATAAGCCACTAAAGGATCTTTTTGGTAGAGAGTTTTGCTATTTTGAATCGTTCTGGAAGTTGTTGTGGAAGATATTATATATATAATCATCCCATTTTGAAATTGTACAGAGTGCCAGCAGGAATCTACAAAATGTAATTTCTATTATCTATAATAAAATTATAATCTTATTCCTCAGAAAAAAATCACTGAGAAGGGATTTCAATTAACTTCAACCTTATCATCAAATGTCGTTGCTTGACTAGTTTGGTCAACATGAGTCATCAAAAAATTTAGAAAACCACTCTGCCACATGAATTTCCAAGCTTGACATATTCTGAGTACTTTGGACCCTAGTCAATATCATACGCTAGACATTTTTCTTCTTAATATTTTATGATTATTCTTTTTTATCCACATAAAGCATTTTTCGCCATCACAATATACTGCTTTGCATTCATGCAGGAAAGCAATAGTCCTTAAAGCTAAAGAGATATGCATCATTCTGTTGATGTCTAATACCACTTGCAATATTCAAACCAGCCAATGCCACTTCAAATATAATAACTATGTTCATAACAGATGGAATGGACAGTCAACTTACAGTATTGAAGCACAGATTGGACTGCTTGCAGAAGTAATGGACATACACTCTTAACTTGTGGGACCATCTGCAAAAAAGTTCGATATAAATAACCAAAATTGCTTTAGTAGTTTTTCTTACAGCACCGCTATATAATTTCTTGAACTTCTGTTTGCATGACAGACAACAAAGATACTACTTAACAGCAAGAATAACAAGAAAAGAACTTCAGCAATACTTTCAAGAAATTAATCATCAGCTATCGAAATTTATTGAATTAGATTGTGGGACAATACTCGAACAGACTTAGCATCAGTTGGGACACCAAAAGTAAGCATCCGTCTAATTGCATTCAAACACAGCAACCAGCGATCACATGTTAACTGCAGTGTTTCTTTCCATTCCAATGAAAATATTTTTTGTTCAGAGGATTGCACAAAAGAAAATTCATGCAGAATACTGTGGGTATCACTGCACCACTGATGCCAAGTATAATCAAAAAGCTGGGTAGTAATCTGCAAGCAATAATTAAGAATTTGATTAGAGATATAATTTGATAAAAAGAATGCAGAAAAGATGTCACCAGAGGTTAAACAAGGCCCTAAGGCAAGTTGTCATTTTAACTGATAGCAAGGTTCAGTTCAATGTTATCAGAATCTAACTGGTCATCGAACCAGAAAAAACCAGACAAAAAAACAGTCAACCAAAATATATGTAAAATATTCAAATTTAAAAGAAAAACATATATATTCATGTGCATCCATATTAATCCAAACCATTTATACACAAATATACAGAAGTTTTCATTTATATAGCAAGAGTGCATATAACCAAAATAGCACTTAATGTAATATATCTCTAAACCAAAAATAGATCAACAAGGAGGCTCTAGATGGTCTATAGTGTCAAAAAAAAAAATCATGCTACAATAAATCTCTACATATCATCAAAATCATTGCCTATATTGGGATCCTCATCAATATCACCCTCTAAGAATTAAAATAAAATAGATAAAGCTTTACATGTCAAATCGAGATTTTGTTTGAGTGATAGGTACATTTTTGCTAGGGTCATGATTGAGGAGTTGAACAGTCAATGCCACTAACATTAAGGTACATAGAGGTCTTAATGCTCTTGATTAAATGCTATTTGAAATTTCCATACCCTCATGCACGACAAAATCCAAAGAAAAAGTTGCAATCCCCCTAATCGTGAAATCCTAAGAATTGTTAAGTCTGATGGATTTTGAGAGGATCTAAAATTCTACTCTCCATTGAAATCCAATTAGGTCATAACCACCCTCAAACATCCTAAGTCAATTAAAGGTAATGTTCAAAATTTTAGTAAAAGGACTTTTACTTTAAGAATTTAACATTACTATTAATTACATGGCATTAATATGGCCCTAGGGTTGGATATTAGAACTGTTCCACGGGGACGCGTACCCCGGGGTCAGGTGCACGCACCCCTAGCACCCCACACACCCGAGACAAGGAGACGTCTAGGGGTACGTTTCCCCACGCACCCCTTTTGGAGAGTCTTGGGGAGATGCAGGGGGGTGCATTTCCCCAGTGTGGAGGATCTGACTCCCCAAAAGGGGTGCTTTTGGACGTCCCCTTTTGAGGGGGGATGGGTCCCCCCCTCGAATTTGTCTAATAACACTTAATGTAGAGGACCAAACATTGAGATTGACTCCTTGATGTTGATTTTATTTTCAATCCTCATTGTCCATTTTTAATTTTCAGTTTTAACTTTGTGTGACACTAGATATTGATGACCTCAGACCAATTATTGACTCCTCACTCTTATCTGTTTTTGAGTTTAAGACTTTGAGTTATAAAAAATTTGAATTCAGTAATTTACTATTTTAGTGTTCAAACTTCAACATCTAGTATATAGTATACAGTAATATACTAGTCTGTTTTGCTTTTAATTTTAATTTAGATTCTAGAATGATGAATTTATTTTTAAATCAACGTAGATTATAGAATGATGAATGACATGGATCAATGTATTTGAATATTTCATTATTGAATTTTATTATTGAATCTCATGGTATGGATGAATGATGAGTATGTCATTTGAATGATGTATGTATCAAAATGAATGATGAGGAGGGATCAATGTATGTCATTATTTAATTCAATTATGAATATAAATTTTATGTGTGGATCAACGTATTTACTATTACTATTAGTCTATTTATGCTTTCATTATTGAATATGAACTTGAATTATATATATACCCCGACATCCCCCGCACCCCCGAAATTGCCCTAAAATTTGAGGGTACTCCCACACGTCCCCCCTGTGCGTCTCCCCACACCGGAGTCTTGGTGGAACATAGGATAATAGGTTGCCCCACTCATAAATTATTATTTTAAAAATTGTGTTCGGAGGGTCCTTGGTGTGTTATATGCTAGGTTGTACCAAGCAGATTCTGAAGGCCCCATGGCCCAATGTACAGGGCACTCATCAAAATTTTCAGAAATCCAGAAGTCAAAAGGGCACTTGTGACCCTTTCATTTTCCTCTCTCTACTTTCTCTATCTCTCAAATTTCGGAACCCTGTGGGGAATTGTATTAAATGTCGCTAGTATGATGAAATGTTGTAACAAGCTTAGGCGACTTGGGTCATCAAGTGAGTCTGGACTCTAGAGTGTTGTTTTCACTTAACTAATTATTCTTACTTATTAGCGATGACTAACTAGCTAAGCTTTTTTACTCACATACCTTCAAAACTAGAGTGTGGCTTGATGATTGGGCCTTGGGTCCGTCCTAATCAGTGTTATGAAAATCGCGATTTTTTCACCTTGCCGATCAAATCGCGTTTTTTATACAAAAAAATCGCCTAAATTTTTTTTTGCCGATTTTTACTGAAAAATCGTGATTTTTTCTTAAAAAATTGTGTGGGGTCGAGGTAGCACGATTTTATAAACTTTTTTTTGGTTTTTCAATTGCTCATTTGGACAGTGGCGCGCGCGGAGGGAAGAGGAGCTCTTGGAGACCAAGCTGAAGAGGGTTTTTACTAATTAGCCAAATCTAAGTGCTTAGAGGAGAGAATCAAGAGGAGACCACCGATTTCTCCATAGAAACGGTATGAGGATTAATTTTTTTTCGTTTTCATTGTTTAAAAACATTGTTTTTGTATGTTTTTCATTGTTTTTGGTTGGGAAACTTGGTATGGGCACCATTTTTCTTTTGTTTTCATTGTTTTTAAAGAATTTTTTGTATTTCTTCATTGATTTGGGATGGGTAACTTAGTATGACTATGGGAACCAGCGACTTAATGACATGGTCTACGTCTACTACAATCTTCGATTGTGGGTGAGGCAACTTGAGAGGACACCTGATGTGGATGCCATCTCATTGGATGGGATTGACACCATTGCTGCATGGAGAGTTGATGCCGAGAGGCCTCTCATGGACTCTGCTAATGATTGGTTAGTGCAAGATGTAGTGGAGGGGGAGGAGGAGCAGGAGGAGGAGGAGGAGCAGGTGGAGGAGGAGGAGGAACAGGAGGAGGAGATGACACCGCCTGCCCGAGCTACCTCTGCCACGAGTAGAGGACGTGGTCTACCTCCTATACTACTAGTTCTTCAGCTTCTAGAGCACATCAAACTCCACTGCCATCTCCACCAGCACAGGCACCAGCATCTACATCTAGAGGGAAAGGGAAAGCTGTGGCATTTTCTCGCAAGAGGGGCAGAGGAAATCAATAGGATTAGACTTTCATTTCATTGGATATGACATTATGACATGATGAGATACATTATCATATTTTTTGTTGATATTTTGAGGCTGAGTTGGGACTCAGGAGTCAGGACTTACTATTCAGGACATGATTCAATGTTGTGTGATTTTAGCGCTAGAAATGATATTAAACATCTTATATATTAGTTTTTTATCATATTTAGGTGTCAATGTATTTATTTTATGTTGTAGATGCTTTAGATATTAAAAAAATCGAAAAAAAAAAAATGAAAAAATGAATATTTTTGTACCAAACAATTTTTTCCCGATTTTTCCGATTTTTTTCCGATTTGTTCCCCGCGCCAATTTAATCCCGATCGCGACTTTCACAACATTGGTCCTAATGCCTAGAGTCGATGTATATTACCATACTAGGACATGTCTAAAGCGTCACGAAATTTGACTAGGTTTTTATAGGATTTTTTAAATTATTAAAAATTCCCACGGGCAAGATTTTAATTAATTTCTATGTAATATTGTAAATAAGTGAGCCTAGAGAATGTTGGGGGTGTATAGGTACTTGAAAATTATGCTCTCCATCCCAACATTGTTCTAATGTCCACTTTGGGGGTCAAAAAATCAACTACACCCCCTCAAAACCCATTTTTCCTAAGTGAGTGACATTAAGTGGAAGGTTGATTAGGTAGCGAAATCACCACATGGAGGTGGGGCCTTAAGAGGGTTGAGTTCACTATCAGTTAGAAGCACGAATTGCCTTGTTAGCAGCTCAATTCCATCAAAGATCTAAGCAAATTTGGAAAGGATAGTTAAGGGTGAGTCATTGTAGTCTATCTTCACTCTAATCTCCAGTTCCATTCACCTATTCAAAGCAATTCAATGCATGAGATATGTTGGCAATTCTCCTCGGCCAATACACAATTATGTTAAAATGTTCTCCAACAATTGGCATGCAGATTTGGGTTAGCAATCAGAATATGAGTTAACAACAAATTTGTTAGGGAGTCTGTCTCCCCTTCACTTCCCTTTATCTCATGCTTGGCAGGACTTCAAACTCACTCAACCAACAAGATAATCTACGCTACCAACCACTAAATCAGTCTACTCCTTGGCAGTTCTTCTTGGGTGCCACCTATAGCACTCAAAAAATAGTTATGTTGCCACTTGGAGAGGTCGATGTCATTGGGATTCAACCTCTTTGTGTTGGTATTCACACCACTATTGCCACTTGTTACATTGGATTTTCATTGGGATCTTCTCCCATTCTTGTATAAAGAGGCCCATTACACTCTCTCATTCTCATGCTTGGAAGCATAGTGCTTGGTTAAACTTTTTTCATTTGTATTCTCATTATTTGATCAATAATATAAAGGTTTTGGAGGTCTATTCACTTGGGTTGTGGACTTGTGCTTAGCTTTGGGAGGTAACATTTGTATCTTTCCAATGGTTGATATGTTTTTATGTTCATAAATTGTTGATTTATTGACCAACCTATTTGTTTTGGTAGCCTAGCCCATAGGGGCACTTTTGCCTAGGGGAGAGGAATCCAACTATTTGAATCTCCTCTTTGACATTTTGTCATATCTTAGGCTTGGCTTAGGCTTATGTGTTCTTGGTTGAACAATAAGCCCATCCTTGCCATCATATGAGCAAAGTCTCAAAGGTTTGCTAATCATTGTTTTGCAAGTATTGTGGTTTAGCATTGCAGGGTGCCTCACAAGCTTGAAGGTGATGAAGTTTTCAGCTAAACCATCCATCTCCAAGAGAGCTAAGCAGCCCCAATCCAAAGTTATCAAACGCCATCCAAGATTTATAGAATATCAACCAAAAAGGGCTCTAAGGCCCCCAAGATTTGCTTCTCTCCATCATCAAATTTCGAAATATATTTCTTGGTTACTTGTTTTGGTTTATCATTGAATATCAAAGTGTTAGGCTTAACATTGAACCATTGTCCCAACAGTGGTCGGTTTTGCTCTAATAGGAACAAGCTTGCTTGTTCCCTTCGAGCAAAAATTTGAAATAATTCTTAGCTACCTAATCTGCTTGCTCTCTTTAGGTTTGATGCTCTATTTTAATGATGGACTTTGGTGTTTTATTTTCTAACTAATACACCCATTTTTGCTGTCCCTTTGGCAGAAAATCAAGGCGGTCTGTGCTACCTTTTGAAGGCTGACCATTAGCACTGTTTGTCAAATTTGTGGATTGTCCCTTGGGCAGACTTTTGGGGGCAGCGATAGACAGTTTAAGGAATTCCTTTTAGGCAGACCTTACCTTAGTTCAAGGACTGATTTTTTGTGCCATTTTGGATGGATTTGTGATGCCTCTTTACCACTGATTTTGGGCACAAAGCTGTGGCATAAATTAAGCAGTTTGGGTGAGGTACTTGACACCCCCACAAACACCTTGAAGACTGCCCACGAAACTCCAAGATTTGAAACCCTCTTCAAGAATTTCATTGAAATTTTGATAGAGAAATTTACCTCTTGGATTCATCCAAGAGTTGCTTTGTAACTTTGTTCTCCATTGTATTTGATTCTTTAATTTGTTCGATTCCTCTTCAAAGAGGTGGCTATTTGTAACTTTCTCAGTGTAATTCACTAAGCATTTGGAGAAGGCATTTTATCCTCTCAAAGGATTTCATTGTAAACTTTTCTCCAATTCCATTCCTCATCCTTCATTTTATAAGAGCGATTCTAACAAAAGTAAATTTTTGTAACGGTCATCTCAAATTACAGGCAGCATAGGAATATTAGCATGCATATGACAGCTACATATGCATGCATCGCATGCACTGTGCTAGTATACATATTAACTTACTATGAAAATTTCCCAGTAAAGGATAAACTAATTAATTATTGAAAGTTCTAAGTGAATACCTAACTCACAAATATATTAAATATATTGAGTGAGGTACTTCATGTATGTACCACCATCATAATATATATAACTATACAAAATAAAGGGGAAAGACAATGTATTATACAAAATAAAAGGGAATATAATATATATAATGCAAAAATAAATTGAATATAATACATATTATATAAAATAAGGGAAATACAATACATAATATACGAAGGAATTATAATATATATTAATTGTTATATAAACTAAAAGAAGAAATTATAAATATACAAATAAAAGAATCCATATATATATATAATGCAATCAAAAGGGATCATAATATAAAGTCACAAGGAGTTATAACGTAGACAATGAAGAAAATAAGATATAAATGTTTTATTAAAAGGAGTTTGTTGTCAATCATTGACGCAGGTGGCGGATCTCTGCTCAAACTTAAACTAAAGTTTATCACCTTATCCCTTAGCTGGAGGAACCTCGAACAAGGGGTCACCGTTTGGAGGGAAAACGAGATTCTATATAAGAGGGGGAAAGGAGGAATACGAGGGGGAGACAGGAGAAGGAAAGCTGTGAAATCTTAGGAATGAGCTAGATGTCCAAGAAATTTGTAAAATTGAGCCTTTGTTCTTGGAGTTTTGGGCACAGGGACCAGAAGACTTTGATTTTGAAGTCCTCTGGATCAGGGAACTGGAGAGGTTGATCCCAGATAGGCAAGGTGGATTCAGTCAGTTTGGTAGCAGGTGAAGATTAGGAGCAACAACAGTCGGAATCCTTCAAACAAAATATCCAAGTAAGTATTTGTATTTAAATTTTGATTTCGACAAATTTCGGAGGATATAACCAGTGGCTTGAGGGATCAAGATAGGTTGGACGAAGCATCCAACTACGTCATCTGGAAGGCTAGAATGTCTTTCCTTCTAGATGAGCATGCCCTTAAGACGTACATCGATAGCGTGGTAGTTGAACCTTCGGATGCAGATCCGCTGAAGAAGTACAAAGCTAAGATGGCAAAGGCCAAGAGGATGATCCTAGATGGATTCAAGGATCATGTGGTGTGCCACATTGCTAGCAAAGCAACTGCTAAAGAGATGTGGGATGCCTTGGCCACGTTATATCAGGGATCTTCCGAGCAATGGAAGATGTTCTTGGATCTGAAGCTGAGATCTACTCAGATGCAGAAGGGAGAACGTGTGGATCCATTCCTCACAAAGTTGAAGGAAACCCGTGATGAATTGTCGGTTGTGGGGCATACACCTCAGGATTCAGAGTTAGTGAGATTGGCCCTAAATTTTGTTTCGGATGAGTGGTAAGTGTCTAGAATATCCTGGGCAGAGCAGCATTTCCTAATTGGGATGAGAAGTGGGCAACTCTAAAACAAAAGGAGTTGAGGAGAGGCCTGGTCAAGATCAAACTAGACGGAAGCAGCAGCACCAGTGGGTCAAAGCCCAAGGAGGAGGAGGAGAATGTAGCCCTTGCATCGAAGGGGCAACAGAGACGAAAAAAAGACGTCTCCAAGGTGAATTGTTTCAGATGTGGCAAGATGGGCCACTATGCATCCCAGTGTCCTTTGAAGAAAAAGGACAAGGATGAGAAGCACGATCCTAAGATTGCAGACGCAAAGATTGAACAAGAGGAGGAGTTTGCCATGACAGCCAAGATACCTCCAAGAGGGAGGTGGGCTGATTTGGAGTTGTAGTTCGATAGAGCTACAGATGGGCGGGATCCTTGACGAGTCCACCACTTGGATCAATACCTTGCTACAAGATCCCAATTTTGCATTAGCAGGATGGACTAGTGTCGGATAGTGCCAAGGAGTGTCGAGAAGACAGTTGCAGTGGCTAGGAGTGCTAGAGTCTGAGCAGTGCAAAGCAAAGTTGGCAGCAGTGCAGATGGCACAGAGCAGAGGTCAGCAGCAACGCAGTAGATTCAGAGGGTCAACACATAGACTAGCAGCAGTCAATTCCAACATTCACGAGGTATCATACTGAACACAGTTAGTTCAGTAATTTTGGATGTTTTTCAATTGCTTCTCTCAGCAATTGAGTTGCAATATGGATGCAGTGTTAGTAGTGGCAGTGTTAGCAGCATAGCAGATGCAGCATTTGAGAGGGAGTCGTAGTATAGATGTAGCATTGGCAGTGGCAGCGTCAAAGGCAGCAGTACAGTTGTAGTAGCAGCGCAGTAGTTGGTGGAAAACGTGTCAGACATCAACAGCACAGAGGACGATGCTTCAGAGTCAAAGTAGTATGCAGCAGCAGTATATTGCTAGAACACATTCCTCGCTAAGAGGGAGTGTTGATTTGGGGTAGCATCGGATATGCTCTAAGCCTCAAATTTTGCAGGGAGGCTTGGGCAAGTGCATTCCAACGAACCCAAAAACCGTTGTGGGAAATTCCACCTAGAAGACGTTATATCAAAATAATTCATATTTTTAATGGGGTTCCTACATTTAAACTTAGGAAAATTAAAATACTAATTGCTATTAATCTAATTGTGGGTGAATCTTCTAGAAAAAGAAGGAGATCATGTCAAAACAATCTGAGCCTTTGATTAGGAGTTAATCTAAGACGTTGGTTGTCCAACAAGAAGATATAAGAATGGGCTTGAGGGTCATTTGGAAAACACACCAAGAGAGATCAAGAAATCGATTTTCTGAAGTGAGAAATTCTCAGGAGGAAAATTTGATTGAGTAAATCTCTTGCAGTTGAGAGGCAGGGATAGCTTCCTGAGAGAGAGATTTTCTCGGCCAAAGAATCATCGGCAAAGAGAGGCAGAGGGTGATCCAGTAGCCCAGACGCAGACGCTGACGCAAGACCAACAGGGCCACGTAGAGGCAACGCAGAGGGTGAGAGAGAGTCGAAAATCTAGCAGCAAAGTCAGTTTCAGTAGCCGGAAGCCGAGGTGTGAGACCAGGAGGCTAAGAGCAGTGACCCCGGGCTACAGATCGATTCCCCAGCTGGGTGACACGCAGTGCCTAGGAGAGATGACGCTAGGAAAGCATAGAGGCAACGCAGAGGCAACACAGGGCCTACTAGGGGCACCTCATCCAGTGACCAGATCAACCAGGAATTTTTCTCAGTGATTGTGTGAGGTAATCTCACAAAGCTTCTGCTAGTATTTCTCTCTCTGTAACTAAATAACCTTGTGAGGTATTCAGCAATGTATTCAGATTTTGTTATTGCTTAATAATAATAAACCCTCAAAACTGCTACACCAGTTTTCCCGCGTTGGGTTTTCCAGGGACTTTTGTCCAAAAATAATGGTGTCCTATGTGTTTGTATTTCCTTGCTCAATTTCTATGTTTCAAAATCATATTTAATCTGGTGTAGGCTGCTTCAGTGATTCACTTCAATATTTCAAGAAGAAATCTGAAATAAGTTTGTAATGTAATTTACAATCTAAGTGAAGTAGATTCAACTTGTTGTAGTAGGATTCCTGAGATTGTTAGATCTAGGAATTTTCACAATCCCTAGTCATTCCAGGTATTTCCCCTTTCAAGAGGAGAAGAAACTAAGATAATTTGGAATTGTTACTTTCTCCTCTTTACCAAAATGTACATGAATCTTCTAGATAATTACTCAAATTCTATGTTACTTACAAAAAGTACATTCTTTAATCACGATGTTTGAAAAGTTTCTCAAATAAGCATGGAAGGGTTTTCTTACTTGTCAGCCAAGATGAGTCATTTATTAATTTCATATCTGACAATCTTAGATGACACTTATAACATTGGTTTTTAAATAGGAGAAGAAGTTACATATTTCAGATGAATAACCTCCCTCTCAAAGCAAAATAGTTTATCGAAGCTACTGTATACCTCTTCAAAGTTACGGTGATCTATCGCGAGACGTTTAGTTGATAGCTCTTTCAAAGTTTGTTGTAAAATCATAGACGCCCTCTGAGAAGTAAGAATGTCAGAAGACGCAAACTGCTCCAGAATATTGGAAAACAACTCCTGCCTGCAAAAGAAAACATAGAAATGAACTTGAAACTTCCGAGTACATAATGCATAGACGAAACCACTGCTAAAAATCCAGTTTCATTATTATTAAAACCCACCTAGAACTTTCAGGCAGTTAATTATTTATAACAAATGCAATAGAGCATTTTCTTCTTTTCAAAATGTTTCCTGATAAATATCTGAAATATCTTCAATTGATAGAAAATAGAATATATGCACACTAAAAATGACATAAAAAATAAATTGTTTAGCATAGATACAGAAAATGAGATTTGGCTGGAACAATTTTGGTCGTCAATTTTGCCAAAAAAATATATGAAGGTTGTGTACATGCATGAAGGATCAGTTCAATGATGAGACTTACATATATTCATGGCAAGCCATCTAGATGTGATGAAGTAAAAATGTATCCATAATGATCTACAATTGTAGACAACCTCACATATGAACATGAAAATCAAACTCTTTGTTTTAAGTTATAATCACAGAAGGTTTTATGAAAAAATCCAACAGGATACTCTATATACTCATTCATAGATAGCAATGAAATTTGTTCAATAAAAGTAGATATGTTGGAAAGGTCTTTTTTTCTATTGTGGGAAGGAAGAAACTACTAAAATTAGATGAAGTAATTCAACTAGGGGAGTTGAAGGCTTGTCTTTAGTAAGTAAAAAGTTGGACAGAAAGTAAAGGCTGTAATTTAGTTTAAGAAAAACATTCTATTTGTCCCATCTTCATTAAATTAACCAACAGTGATTAGTGGGAATGGACAAAATTGATCAGAGAATTTGAACTTCCACACTTCTTGTTGTGTATTACTTTCATTCAAATTTTCTCGTCTAATTAGCTATGTAGAACTATTTGAATTGCTTCATTCCTTGTTAAAACCTTAAACATTTTGTTTGACAACGTACATTATTATCCATAACAAGAATTAGATATATATGTATAAGCAATTAGTGCAGTAATTAACATTTTTAAAGAGGGCTTAGATACCAAATAAAGAATCCATATTAACCTAGAAAGGTGCCCTCACGTAGGAGTGTCAAATGTTGCTATTGTAAATCTCCCAATCCCTGAAATACACACTCCCAAACGTAATTATGGAGGGATAGCATGTAAATGAAGCTGCTTGTTCATGTGATGTTCATACTTAACAGTTTTGCTAAGTAGTAACAATTTTTCACAATTTTGAGTTTTGCTAAGGAGGACTTAGGAAAAGTGGGTTAGGAGGGGCCCACTTTGCAATTTTTGCTAAGGAAGGCTCATGTTGACCACTAGAGTGGTACTTGAAGATTTTCTAATGACTTTGTTGACCACTATGTGTCAACGACCCATAGTAATACACCCCCTTTTTTCACAAAAGGGATAGCGCCTGATCGATGTGTTTGTACCATCCAGCTATCATCATCAGCCTGATCATAATGTTATAATGTAAACCCATTATGCATGAATATGGTGTAAATAATCTCAGCAGAACCGTGTCATGTATGTAACAACCTAGTTAAACCTAGCTTTCTAGTGACGATCTCCATTCTAGGAGGCTTTTTGTCTCACCGATCCATTCTCGGATGGTCGGCAGAGTTTACCCCTATGGTCTTACCCCAAAGTTGGAATGGATTTTGTCGCTAGGATCTTAGGCGAGTCCTAGTGTTCTAGATTAAGTCTATGTAAAAGTGATTTGGGAATAATCATATCTATTTGGTTAGGTTATTTTATTACAAATTGTTTGGTCCACTGGATTATATTTGTGTCGCAGAAATGAGTAGTCTGTGAGAGTCTTTTACAAATGGGTTTCCCCCTTATGATGTAAAGTGTCTTAAGGATTGGAAAAATAATTTATCCCCTCATAGGTTAATTAATTAAATTTTTTGGTCAAAAATTAATCAAAATCCTATACCAAAAATTTACTTAATTCTAGGTCCTAGATAAATTTAAATTCTCCAAAGGCAGAATTCGTCGGTCCTAAAAAATTAAATTTCAAAAGGTCTTGGGACTAAGGTAAATTAATTATTTTGATAAATTTTAAACATTTGATCCCTAGGGTTAAGTCAAAGTCAAATTTTTGGGGAAATTAACTCAAAAAATCTATTTTTGATTAAAATGCATTTAATTAAAAATTTCGAATTTTCCCAAATATTTAATTATTTCGACAGATGAGATTAAAAGAAATTTTAATCTTCATTAACGGTCGAGATTGCTTTGACGAGGATCACTCGAACTAGCCATTGGAGGATTTATCTTTAAATAGGAATTCATTTGTTAGTTAATCTATCCGATCTCTAAGTAGTGTGCTTAACAAGAAGCTCTGGTGTAATCTTTTTTCTGGATAATAAAGAAAGACTTTGGGGTTAAATTGTATTGGTGTTACTCTTCATGGGAATAATGTAAGAGGTGTTGTTTTCATGCATAATTTTTTCTAAAGTCATTGATGATAGCTTCTGAAGAGTGATTTGAGTACAGGTATCTTTCTTAGTCATTGGGGTTTGAATAATAATTTAAATTTTGAACGTAATAGCAGGTATCTCTATTTGTCTAAATTTTATTATTATTTTCTCGCTCTATTTTTAATGGCTTGATTGAGTTTTGCAGGGAAATCTTGATTTAGATCATCGGGCATTAGGGAAAGTTTTTAGTTGAACCAGCCAACTCCCAATCCATATTTTCTGAAGAGCCCAGCTAAATTAGCTCTGGGCTTATCATAAGATTTTTTGTTGGTAATGCACGAAGAGTTTCGAGTTAGCACCTCCTTTAAAATTTAAAAAATCTTTTAATTTCTCTGCAGCATAATGATAGATCTAGCTACTTAGAGCCTTCAGCTTGTAATTATTGTAATTTAACTGGTTTTTTGGTTTTTTTTTAATTTCATCATTGTATATATCGTTTCTAGGTGTTTCATTTTTGTCATTACAGGTACAGATCTGAAGGAGAATTCCTGTCTGAAGCTAGATCTAGGCCCTGGAGGGTAAGATCTGGCCTCAATATCACTTTGTAGGGATATTATTCAATTTTTTGCAGTCCAAGGGTTTTAAAATTTTAAATCTGGAAATTTTACGAGGGTTTCAAGGCCAAACCCGAAGCATAAAAATATATTGGTGTGAAATTTGTTTTTTCTGGGTTTATTTTGGGTTTTCTAAGGCTATTGTTGGCTGCCTGGGATTGTTGCCTAGGGATTTATCTTTTTTGTTGCAGAAAATTTCGAAAATTTCTTTTTAAAGAAAACCCTTATCCCTCCATTACTCCAACCTTCATCTCCCTCTGCTGAATTTCTTTTTCCCATTCAAAATTTTGAATTGTCTGCAACAGAACCCTCTCCCTCCTTTCCGGTTGCCTGGAAAATTGCGTCCTCTACTCTTGCTCGTGGTTGCCTCCTCATCTAATCTGCCATCTTCCCTCGTTGCCTGCAAAACGCTACTCGAGATCCCTGTTATCCCTGCGCACTGCCTCCTCTCCCTCGCTCGAGCTCCTCTTTGTCGCCGCCAATCCTACCTGCATAGACAACACATCTATTCAATTGCACATTTTTGGTTTTGTTTTATCTTTTATGGTATGTGTTAGGGAGGGTTAGGCTTCACGATTATTCGATTTTGTCTTTGTCTTTTACTTGTCAATTTGTTTTAGTTTGATTTTAAATTTTTTCTTTTCTTTCTCTTTTGGCTTTGTTTCACATTTTGATATTTTTCTTGTTTTTAACTTATGATTTTTTTATTTTTGTTTAGATTTTGATTTCATTTAAAAAAAAAAAAAAACAACAACAACAACATTCAAAAACATTAGAAAATCTAAAAAATTTAAAAATTGTTTAGTGACTTTAGAATTGCTAAGGAATTAAATCAAAAGGGGAATTTGTGCCCTTACATTTAAAAAATTTTAATTTTTATGTGGCCTGTGGCCCATAAAAATTTAAATTTAATTAAGTACTTTTGATTTTTATTTTTTGATCACATTAAAAAATTTAATTTGCCACATTAAATTTGCTTCATAAGCTTAACACATTAAACTTACCTAAGGGATAATTAAAATTCTAATCTAAAGTTCCTTGGTGTCTTTTGTGTTAAGTGTAAAATTTTAAATTGTGTGGTAGTGATTTCTCTATTGTCAAGTGCGATTAATGTTTTGAAATCATTGACTATAGGAGAAAGATAATTTTTTCTAGATCTGGGTTATTAAAGAAATTTTTTTCAAATCTAGAATCACTGCCTAGTACTTAAGTTTCATAATTCTTCATGGGATTTAATTGCTAGAAAATTTTGCATGATAAAGTTTTGGGCATTTACATTTAATCGCTCATGATCATCACTTTTGCCACATTTATAAATTGCTCTGGATAATTTGTTTTTATTTAGTCTCTGGTTAATTGAATATAAAGGCACTAGTCTATAATCATTTCTATCTTGTGGTTGTGTCTTATTCGTTTGATCTATTCATCTCAGTTAACCAAGACTTGTGTACATCCATCAAGTTGTTCAACCTTAAGTCTCCTAAAACCTATGCTCCACAAGCTATCCTCATTCATTCACCTTAGGAACTACCACCCCCCTTGACTCGTCTAGGAGAGGGTCTAAACGAAGTGAGTAAGGATTAAAGTGACCGCCCTTACTCTGAGCATTGTCGCGGTGCCTAGACACTTTGTGTGACAACAGAATCCATGCCCAAGGATGTATCAAAGGTTGCTTGTACAATCAAAGATCATCATATCAACAGAGTTTTTCAGCTCTACTTCTTCTTCTCATCTTTTTCAGTTGTACTTAAATTCCACAAGCCCTGCGGGGACAATGTAAAAATGATGCTAGTATGATGAGTTCGAGTCATGTAACAGGCCTAGGTAACTTGGGACCTTGTCATCAAGTAATTTTACTCTAGGAGGTTTTTTTCACTTGGGTAATTATCATTTTCCTCCAAGAATTTAATAATTAATTGAGTTTTTTCCTCCAAGCATAACCCCAAAGCCGGAGTACGGCTTGATGGTGAGGCCTTGGGTGAGTCCTAGTGTCTAGCCAGAGTACGGCTTGATGGTGAGGCCTTGGGTGAGTCCTAGTGTCTAGCCAGAGTAGATCACTCGTAAAATTTCATAGAATTTGGTTAGGTCTACGGGTCTTTTTTTAATTTTTTTAAATTTCCCGCAGGGTGGAAATTTAAATAAAATTTGAATGTAATATGTAATAAGTGATGTCTAGAGAAGTTGTATAGGGTATGTGTGCTCAAAATTACACCTCTCACCCTCAACTTTCTACTATGACACACTTTTCTAAGTTTAGTGGGAAATCTAGCAATAAATTAAATAGAGAGAAATAAATCATTTCATGTGACAAAATGACATGGAAATGACTTGGAAATTATCTCAAGTCAAAAGAAAAGTGGAGGATAATTTGGCACCCAGCATCATAAATTCGTGGCTTACTCAAGGAAATCGAATTTTTTGGCATTAATGAAGAAACTGGTGACTTGAAAAATTGAATTTCCTGAGTTAATGCACATTTTGGAATATCTCATGGATTGGACGGAATATTTGATTAAGGATTTGATGGAGACTTGTCTCCACTTCACACATGGCATCCAGAGAAGGAACTACGCATTCCTCAAGGAGATTTACGATGGGCTCATTGGAAGCATCTAGATGAGGTGTCATCACATGGTTTGATCATGGAGTTTGACTTGAGTTAGCTATTGATTATCATATGGATGTCAAATAGGTTCGATCTTAGGACCTCCATTCAATGAGAGAGCTCGAATAGGTATGAGGGAATTTCCATAGGGTGTCTCAGGACACAAGATAGAACCAATGACTAACAGAGATACGTATCCTCAAGACTTGCATACAAATAGTCTCAAAACTCAATACATATATATGGCCTTCGCATACAGATAGCTAGCACAATTACAGGGAATACAAAGAGACTTGCATTAAAGGAGCCACAGATGTCCCATAAAGGTTGTCACAAAAATTATATATATGCCCTGAAATAATATGCTACAAAAAAAAACTTGGATTGTTTTTAGGGCATACCTCAAAGTAGTATCCTTCTCTTCACGTGCATTTTAAAGCTACAAATTTGCATATTAAAGAATTTTTCCATAGATCTTCAAATTCAGTCTATATTATAGGTCACTATAGCTCCACAGAAGAGTTTGAATGCCACATCAGATGTTATATGAAATCAATCACAGATCCTTACATACCTTCAGGAATTCGGCCCTCAGAGATGATTCAGCCCAAACCTTCACTTGCCTTGAGAGACTGCTCTTTAGTGCCCCCCCAGCTCTGAGACCATGTTGAATTTTTATCTAGGGCATAGCTTAGAATAATTTCCATGTTTTTCACAACATCAAAACATTATTAGCATTATCTAATTACTTCTTTATACAATTATAAGAAAAATATTCATAAGCATGAAAGAGCAGTAGAAATCACAGTAGAGATATCAAGAAATCATAAGACACAAGACACAGAAAATAGACACACAACCAGGGCAAAACCCACAAGGGAAATACCCATAAAAAGTTATCCATGATGAGAGAGAGAGAGTTTCAAATTCATTAATACGTCATAAATAACAATAGCAGACTAATAGCCAAACCAATAACCAAAATCATGATCAAGTGCCATGTCAAAATCCAAGTTTCTGAAATTTTGGCTCTCCGTAGAATTTCGGCCTCCTCCTGCAATTTTGGCCCTCATGTAATTTCACTGGATCAGAGATGCATGAGACAAAATTGATGTGTCCAAATGAGGAGAAATGATCTCCTTTATATAGCCTTCAAGTGGGGGTCGAATGAGTGCCTTTTAGGGGCCCAGCCGGCCTAAAACATCATGAGGCTGACTTGAAATAAATTTGGAGGCAAATTTAAAAATTCAAATTTCCCATTTTTTTTCCAAGATGAA
Organism: Pinus taeda; assembly: GCA_000404065.3. Classification (NCBI taxonomy): domain Eukaryota; kingdom Viridiplantae; phylum Streptophyta; class Pinopsida; order Pinales; family Pinaceae; genus Pinus; species Pinus taeda. The sequence continues at coordinate 49,306 of APFE031340368.1, forward strand.
AATACCGACCATGGCTACCATATTTTCCAACACCAAGGTCAACACGTCAGTGAATAGGTGTTAGTGCAAATGAGTAGCAATAGATCGGAAAAGGCTTCATGGCGAAGTGCCATGGTCAAGGGGACCAATTGATGGGGACTCCACATACTTAGTGTACAAATGTAAATGGAGGGAACAATCATGGAGGGATGAGTTACCCTGCTCCACCTGCTTTTTCCACCCCTCTAGCGTGTCTTTTACTTTTTCTTGATAATATTTTGTATTACAGAGCATACCTCAAGGGTTAGAGTTTGCTCTTTATGACATAACATTTAATATTACCCCTTAAGATGAGACAGGTCATTGCTCATCGAGGTTGGGACATGCAAGGGTTCCTTTTGATGTAATGGAGCATCATGTGCTCATGAACCGAGTGATGGCTAATGAGAACGGTATTGCTCATGATAAGCTTTTGTCCACGTGTTGTTCTTATGTCCCAACCATCTTTTACATTTTGATTTTCTTCTTTTTCTTTCACTGTGGCCATATTATACTTTTCCTATATTCTAAGTTGCACGATACGGGGAAACGGGTATGAGTTTCCGAAACGGGTATGGATACGAAATGTGACCCCCGCAAATTTTGGAAACGGGAAACGTAATATATATATTAGGACATTTAAGAAATATGTGCAATCATAAAGCATACATGATACATAATAAATTACATATGATTAAATTGCCAATGCATAAACTATAAGTCTCTAAATTTACATCACGTTTACTCATGAATGATCACATAATGAAAATAGCAATATCCAAAATCAGCCACAAAAAATTTCTAATTTCTTGTCTTGTGCTTGATTGGGAGTCTCCCCCTGCATAGTCGAATGGCCTTAGTACTTTTGATTAAATACAAGTTCCATACCCTAGTACCCTAGGTGCTCTTGATTATTGGGAGTCTCCCCTGCATATAGGGCTTGGTTCTCTTGATTAAATACAAGTTCCATACCCTAATACATGACAAAATCCAATGGAAACATAGCAATCCCCCCAATCCTGAAATCCGGAAAAAATGATAAGCCTATTGGATTTTGAGTGAGATCTAAAATTCTACTTTCTCCATATGAAATCTAATGAGGGCGAAACCACTCTCAAGCATCCTGAGTCATTTCATGGTAATGTTAAAAATTTAAGAATTTAGCATTACCATGAATTGCATATCAACACTAGGGCAATAGGCTTGAACATTAAGCTGCCCCACTCAAAAAAATTTGTTTCCAATCTTCAGTAGCTCCCTCTATCACTCCTGAATTGGCAGGGAGAGAAAATAAAAATCAAAAAAATCAAAACGAAAAATAAAAAAAAAAAACTAAGAAAAAAGCCACTTTATTGCTGAAACGTGGTTGTACGACCTGGAAACACATTTCCAGCAATACTGGGCCACGTTTCCCCCAAGTGAAACATGGCAGTATGGCGTAAAATGCATTTCCAAGCCGTACCAAAAGCGTTTCCGTATCTTTTCTACCTAGAAACGGGCCCAAGCCCAGCGTTTCCTGCAACATAGCCTATATTCCTAGTTGCATCAACCTCCAAGGCAATGTTTCTCAGCCCTACTCAAAGACTATGGACAATAGGGTGCCAAAGCCAGTGAACCAATGACAAGTTGGACCCAAAGAATGGTGGTGGTATAAGGGGCTTGTAATGTGGCATGGAAAGTGTCAAATATTGTCTAGGGGAGAATGAACACGCTATCTCAATCATGGTTTTCCAAGTAGTGTCCCTCCTATAACCTTAAGGGGCCTTAAGGGAGGTCCCACTAAACTAGGGCTAAAGATTAACCCCCTTGGTAAGGTAAGAGAATAGATTTACAATCAAAACCGGTCATCTTCCAGATCACCCCTTTATCCATACTAAATCCCCAAAACAAACAATTATAAACACCCGATTGCAAAATGATCAAAGTACCCTTTGAACAGAAGGCCACCTTCATGTAAGTGGAAATGCCAAATGGTGAGAGGTATGCGTTGATGCAAATGGTGGAGGCACATAGCATATCATCATTGAATAGTGATATCAGGAGCTGATTGTTGGCTGGCTGTCCAGCTGGCTGTCAAATGTAGGTGAAAATTTTCATCCTAATTGGGTTACCCATTTTGGTGGGTAATACACTTCATCTATGACATTTTGGGATTCAATAAGTTGAAAAGGGATATCAACAATTAGGTTCACCTTACAGAGACTAACAACATTAGGAATTCAATATTGCAATAATACTCCTTCCTTGTCTATGACTTTGCTTAACCGTAATGTGTACAAATGGATGGCTGGAGATATTCCAAGTTAAGCTAGTAAATGGGGCTTCAAAGATTCTTGCCAAAGTGTAAAGGCACCAAATAAGTTTTGGAAATTCAGTTTGAACATGTGATGTAGAAAGTTATAATAAAATTAAATATTGCTTTCATTTCTCATATGAGTAATGTCAAACATTTATTTTGCTTATCCATATTTAGATTTGAAACACAATCACATATAAAACAAAAATGACCATTGAGAGCATCATCTTCTGCTAAACGTCATCCTTCAGTATGATATCCTTGACTTCTCATGTGCAGAATTGCCATTACCTTTATACCAATAATTTATACATTGACGGAGAAAGTTCAAAAATCGGGTAACAACATTGTGTGCTGCATTATTAGAAGCCCTCAATGGACCATGAGTAAAATGAAAGTTGAAAGTCACATCATTAAATAAAGCAAGTACCATTCTTTAGGATAGTCAATGCGTGCAATTTTTGATACAATAGTAGCAAGTTGGTTTGCAACCTGCATGACACGAACAGAAGATCATTTCGACTAGAATAAGAAAACACATGGAAACAAAAACAAACTCCTTTAGTCAAGAATTTCCTCTTCCTTAGATTTTCTTTTTTTGGCACAAAATATATTGTTGAGACTTAACTTCATGATTTGCAGATCTGATTTTAAAAATCTGACCTAAATCTGAAACTGAAAAACTTATGAAACACCAAAAGAAATTCCGTCTTTTCAAAAAAAACTACAGTAGAAACATCAATCGGGAAAGAGACACAGCATATCTAAATTTTCGTTCAATCCACCAAGCACTAGAGGGTAGATCTGAGAAATACACCTGCCAAAAAACAAAACCAGCAAACAAAAAACTGTAGAAGCAATCACATAACCTCTCATTAACCTCAAAAGAATGATTCAATCTGCTAACACAAGAGAGACACATGAGAAAGGTGGGTGCTCCACTTGCTTGAATTAACTCAAGTCAATACAACCTCTAACTCACCACATGCTCATCTTAAGCATCCCTGTGGCACAACACTAATAGATAAGGAAGACACAAAAACTCATTCATAATTTTTCTTAACTAACAAAATAGACTATTCTAAGTGAGGTGCCTATTACCAAAAAATCTAGTAGGCCCAGTGCAAAACCTCACTATGAAACCTAGGCCTTTTGGTAATAGGAGATCAGCCACCACTGTCATCTCAGTGGCTTCTCTCTAGTTGTTTAGTGGTGGATATTATCCCTACAAGGGAGGCCTCCCTACAAAAGATAACCAATGAGATATTCAACCTAAGTTGTCGAAAACGCCGGCCCTAACCCTCGGAAACGCGGATCCCCATTTCAGATCCAGAAACGTGTACGATCCACCATGGAAACAAACAGGATCTGTATTAGTCCCATTTCAGAATTTTTGGAAACGCGTTTTATTTTGGAGAGCCAGATCCATGACGTTTTTCAATTATTTTGGAATGTTTTGGAAATTCGGATCCGTATCACGGAAATCGTGATATGTATCCGAATATCGTGATACGGGTCTGGACATCGTGATACGAATCACGATTTTCTGGAAACACAACTCGTTTTGGATTCCTTCTAGCCAGAAACGAGACATAATTTTGGCGCCGGGAATGGGCTCTTTGCCGGTGGAAATAACGTGCTAACAAAAGTTAAAACAAGTCAAAAAAACCTAAACGCTTAACCCGTGACTTTAAAGTTTACCATTCGAGCCGTCGTCGTGTAAAACATGACCCTGGAGTGTAAAACGCAAGCCTGGAGCGTAAAACGTGAGCCTAGAGCCTGGTTTGTTGGACAGTCAAGACTTGAGCGACGAGCGTCAATTTGAAACTCGCAGCATGTGGAGTCTAGACAGCGTTAGTATAGTTACAAGCATTATAATTTTACTTGTTTAACTTTACTTGCCCTCTGGCTCTTGAGTCTCAATCATTTTATGGCTTATTAATGCCTCAACCCTCTTCGACTCCTCACAATCTTCAGATTCTTAGAAGCCTAAAAACTTAAAAGGTTTCAAATGTTTTCACTCATCTTAAGGTTGTGCTAAATAGCAGCCAAAAAGAAAAGACTGCGCTGGAAAATCTTTAACAGATGACAAAACAACTAATGCCAAATCATTACTACACTATTCCAAAAACATTCCCGAATGATGTTGATAGTTTGGTACTTAGCAATAATGATCATGCTTTTCTTGACTATCTACAGAAATCTAAATAAAATATCTTGCTTGCTTCACCATCTTAGTACTTATTGTTACAACTACTACCATTCTAAGAGTAAAGCTACTCTAAAAAAGAAAATCCACTTCATGGTGCTCAGAAAGAATGCTTAATGATTCAATGCACATTAACTTGCTTGACTGTCTTACATGTAGACTTGTTTGTGAACTTGGGTTCAAACTTTTGGGCCGAAAGGTTACTTGTTCATTAAACATTTGATTATCTTGCTTTGAATGGCCACAAATGAGGCATCTTATTTTAATTTGTCTTCACTGAGTTGACTCTATGTTAGGCTTCTCATGAGCTTCTGCCCATAACAATGTAAGCTTTCTTTTCTAAGTTCAGTCAGGATTTATGAGTTGAAATTTGAAATGTCATGAATGTTATTTGGGAGTCCTGTGGAAACTTTTATAATAAAGTCTAAGTCTGTAACATCCCCAAAAGTCACCTTATTTGGAATCAACTTCACGGTTCCCTTTTATATAGTTGACGTTTCCGTTGTAATTACCAATGGTTAGGAATGCTTTAAAGTTTATGGGGATTGACAAGTCATGTCCCAATAAGGTCTGACATCCAACACTCTGACATGTTTATCCAACGATTAGTTGATAAGTAACATATTTTTATTGTCTTCCTGTGGCAAGTCCTTTTGTAGTGGGCCGGATTAATTCCCTTTCTTTTTTAGAGTGATGTCATAAGTCCAGTGAAGAATGTGATATTTGTTTTAAGGCTCTGTTTGTGGTAAAAATAACGTTGTTGTGAGTGCAAGTTAAATCAACATTATAGTTTATACCATTAAACAAGCTATGATTATACAAGTAACCTTTACATACACAGGAAAGGTGCACCAGAATATCCACCTTAGGCCCCAATCTCAAAAGAGACTACATCCTCTCTAAAATTTGATTCTAATTTCTGGCTAATGGAATAAATAGTTCATGTTTATTATGAGACTAACAGAGTAATTTTACAAATATAAATCAAAATATTGAATATTGTATGATGGATGAATGATGCTTATAATAAGTTATAACCCTCCCGATGGTGTATACTATATAGTATAAACTATAAATATTAAATATACATTGACTGGTGTAGAAATATATATTGGCTGTTCATGAGGTGAAGGGACATGTGACCTGTTGTCGTGCAGATTGGCACGACAACGCTCAGACTGGGGGCTGTCACTCTGATCCCCGATCCCTCCGTTTAAGCCTGTCTCCCGCGGCTAAGGGGGGTAGACCCTGAGAGATGATGAAGACCAACTGTCGACCAGTTGGTTGGGAGACACGAGACACGATTAAGATAAGCACTAAAATGATTTGATTGGTTAGCAGACCAGTGCCTTGAGAGATCATTATTAAGATGATTACTTGTTAAGTGATATAGAAACGTGAAACGTGAACAACAATCATTTGTCATCAGCTAAATCACAGTGCTCTTTGAATGACCCAAATGATATCCAGCAACTGAAGATTTAAAAAAGGAAAGGATGAATGCTTCAAACCACCACGAGTTATAAACCATCAACTAGATATCATATTCGTATCTCGACTTGAAACTTCAGATCTCAGCGTGAAAGATATAGCATGAAAACAACTGAATCTGGCAACAAAAATAATTTTCCCACAAAAACTTTTATACCCCTTCAGACAAAGATTAAACTTAAAACAAAATTTAAAATTTAATCTAAAACCCTGAAGGAAAATTTTTTATTTTATATTTTTCATGATGAAGACAAATGATTGTTGTTCACGTTTCACGTTTCTATATCACTTAACAAGTAATCATCTTAATAATGATCTCTCAAGGCACTGGTCTGCTAACTAATCAAATCATTTTAGTGCTTATCTTAATCGTG
>APFE031340370.1:0-16464 GCA_000404065.3 Pinus taeda
AAACTGAATGGGCTTGGCATAGTCTGGAATATGAAAGGACAAGTCCTTGTCATATCCAAGACCAGTTTTGTGCTTGTTGTGGACAAGCTGTTCCCAAGGTCTGATGATGGGCTTGGGAAGTGTAGACTGAACTTCTGCATATGCATGTACAACAGCTGTTTTATCTAAATGCACTGTAACATTATTGTCTCGCTGTTTATGGGAGTCTGTTTCAATCTTCTGAACAGAAACAGGTTCAGAATGATGAAACCATTGCTGTAGTTCTTCTTGCTGTAGCTGTGATTCAAGTTGTAAAAAATCTATCTTTTCCTTTGCATTTTGTAGACAGACCTGAATGTCTGTGAGAGAAACTTTGTTGACTTTTAATGTATCATGATTAGAGGAATGTATCAGAGTTTTTAAGAACTCTAATATTTCAGTAATTGTAACCATTTTTTCTCAATAGAAATGCACCACTAGAAACTTGTTTTGGAGTGAAAATGTACCCTAAATAATCACAATGCTTGCAATAAATAGCAGACAATCTGGTGCATATAATGAAAAATATATTACGCTGACAACAATGTTGGAATAGCTTGTCAAACGTTGATGCGAATTAATGAACCTTTGATTTTTCCTGTCTGACTTCCATGCGCGCCCATAAACCTCTTCTTGTTCCAAAATAGTTACTATTGATGTACCTTCAATAAGCTTGATCGAAAGGCAGCTCTGAACGCCATAAGGAAAACTATAAATCACTTAAAATCTCTTCCATACCGGGAATTTACGCCATTATATGATGCGGCCACCAATATAGTATATACAATACCGAAGCAATATCAATAGGTGTAAAAAAGTAGAGGAGTTGCCAAGTATTGAAACGTTGCCACCTTTGGGGGATTTTAGATCAGATATATATTACAAGCTATACAATGCATAGATCAAATATATATTACAAGCTATACAATGCATACAGGATTGACATTGGTACTGGACATGCTGATAGTTTTCCTTTCATCACTCGGGCTTCGTTGCTCTCCACTAACTTAAAAGCATCTCCAGGACAAATTGATCGAAGATTGATTCCCGAATTTTTTCAAAGATTTATATTGAATGAGAAGTGGAAGCCATCGACTTAACCAACAGGATTCTGAACAATCATATGAGTGCAGCCACAAAGAAGGCTCTCATACAGCTCTCATACCACGCTTCGTGTCCAGAGAGGGGCTGTATTTTAATGGACTTCTCTATATCAGATCCTTCCTCGGAGTAGGAAATGCGACCTTGATTCCACAACTCGTCCAATACCACAACGAATTTCTTGTCCCCTTTACACCATTTAAACGAACTCGGGCAGCATCTGTAAGCCGTGTCTTCACCTGCACCTGGCTTGAGCATCTTTAATCAGAGAGCCTTACCTGAAATTCCGCATCTGGGAGATCATCCAAAGGTCCATTTCCATCTTCTATTTGCACACTGAACGATCTCGTCTGATACCACGCTTCCGCTGCGCATCATTTATACTCTAATCAATTTTATCATTCAGTCTTGCACTATAACAATTATATGAGAATGTCAGGATATTCATTCGAGACAGTAAGTACAAATAAGGGCCAGATGGGGAATGGACACTGTAATATTGTTGGCTGTGAATTGAAAGAATTCAACACTTGTCCCTTCAACAAACTATTTCAGCGTACTGTGTTGTGAACGCACGTTGTTGCTTTTCATTTGCATGTGCGTACGTTAAGGTTACACAACGAATGAGAGCGAAATATTTAGAAGTTGGTCTTTGTCATTGTGTGGACATAAACAAGTGCCAAGACACAAACTTGGACATAAACAAGTGAATGTCGTATGACTGTTTGTAACCGTTCAACATTAACTATTACAGGAGATTCTCCATATGGGATTTTTCACCACCGTACATGCTAGAAATACCACTGCACATGAACCTTAAAATTCACAGAACTTCAATGGCGGAGTAGGTGATTTGAATAGGAATGAACCAACGCTCGGATCGTTTCCTTTTATTTTGTCAGTACTCATAAAACTATGATTCAAATTTGAGCAGAGCGAGAAGGAACTCCTGAATGATAAGCATGAGAGAGTCTATTATTAACAAATGATATGAATCCAGCACTCATGAAGAACACACTGCGCCGACGACGACAGTTATTGTGGGGCGGTCCGTTCACATTCCAAACATCTGTAAACGCTGAGGAGCAGCGTGTTATGAACAGAGGTGTCAAGCTGGTTAGGGAATATGAAACGGCTTGGGGTCTGAGCGTATGCAGAAATTATAAATAGAATATGTCAGGGTAGCACAGTTGTGGCAGACTGGGCACAGGTAATGAAGGCTAGGCCAGCGCCATTCAAGGCAGCTCAAACTAGTTGCTCAGGGAAAACAGGCCACACATCATGGCTCCGATACCATGTTAAACAGACATGGACAGCGAGAACAAATAGGAAGATAAATCATGCAGTACATTTTTTATTCACAAATGATGTATATTTATGGTACATTATGTGACCATTGGGATTCACATCCCAAGGTCTCTTGGACTGCTTTGTCCATTCGGCTTCCACACTAACCCATTTAGGATTAGGTGTCCAACACATTTTCAACACACTTGGGATCTCTTCCTCTCTACTTGTATTTGGGTTTTAGTAGGAGGAGAGATCCTAAGGAATAACGATGCCCTAATCCAGAGGGCAGAAGCCAAAACTGCCAGGAAAAGTCGGAACTACCAGGAGTAGTCAAAATTGTCGGAACTGCCAGAACTGTCGGGAATAGTCGGAATTGTCGAAACTGCCAGAACTGCCGGGAATAGCAAGAACTATCGGGAAAATCCGAAACTGTTGGAACTACCAAGAATAGTCGAAATTGCCGAAACTGCCGAGAACTACCGGAACTGTCGGGAATAGCCAGAATTGCCGAAACTGTCGGAACTGCCGGTAATAGTCGGAACTGCAGGGAACTGCCAGAACTACCGGGAATAGTCCGAATCACTGTAACTTCCGGAATTATCGGGAACTGTCGGAACTGCCAGGAATAGTCGGAATTGTCGGAACTGTCAGAACTGTCGGGAATAGCCGAACTACCGGGAACAGCCGGAACAACTGACACAGAGGGCAGAAGCCGGAATTGCCGAAACTGCCAGAACTACCGGGAACTACCGGAATAAGCGGGAAAGTTAACGCAGAGGGCAAAAGCCGAAATTGTCGGGAACAGCCAGAATTGTCGGAACTGCCACAACTGTCGGGAACAGCCGGAACTGCCGGGAATTGCTGGGAACTGCCGGAACTGCCGGGAATTGCTGGGAACTGCCGGAACTGTCGGGAACTCCCGAAACTGCTGGGAACTCCCGGAACTGCAGGGAACTCCCGGAACAGCCAGAGCATCTATCTCTGAAGGAGAGCAGCATGCAAGGGACATTTGACTAACATTGGGAGAGTTGTATGGTACTTAGCAGCAAATACACCAAGCATGCAAGGGACAGCTAGCATGCAACGGCAAGCATGCAAAGGACAACAAGCATGCTAGGGACAACAAGCAAGCAAGATGCAACCAGCACATAGGTCAGTATGGAAACATGGTGCAGCAATGGCACATAATGCAGTACAGTGATGGCTACAGTCATGATTAATGAAGCATGATGAGATGCAGCATAGTGATGTTGGGCGCAGCATGGTGCAGCACGGTGAGGTGCAGCATAATGATGAAATGCACCACAACAATAGGTGAAGGAGTCACCTTGGAGAATCAGTTGAAGTAGCATGTCTTCAACTGATCTCATGTATCATCTTCTTAGAGATGATCTTTGCTCTTATCTAGATAAGTCAAAGTGTTGACTTCTGTTGTAAATTTACTATCTCTCTCTCTCTGCTGAAGTATTGAAAAACATATAAGAAGAATTGATCAAGGGTTTCCCCACATTGGGGTTTGTCCCTGGCTAGCGCCACATCTTGTGTCCTCTTGTCTTGGCTTGTCTTCTACGATTTATGTTTATATTCTATCTCTAGTTTACTTTAATGCTGATGTGATTGCTAATCTGGAAATGATATTGAGCTAACTGTGAAAATTGAAATAAATTGCTCTAAGCATAGAACATACCTAAAATTTAACATGGTATCAAAGCTAAGGTGAAGGCAATGCCCAAGCAAGAGTGAAAGAGCAATCACCAAAGACAATTGGGAAAGGACAAAAGGATTAGTGGATTCCTCATCTCTCTTCAAATTCACTGAGGGTGAAGTCGAAGCAGAGAATATTATCAGAATGGCACAGCGGAAGTTTCTGATGGTCTATCTAAAGATCACTTCATTGGGAAGTCTAGATCTAATGGTGGAAGGAAAGGAAAATGCCTTGGTTGCAATAAGTTCGGCCATTCTGCGAAGGAGTGTCCAAATGGCAGAGACACATCTCTTTATGAAGATAACAATTAGTCCAGGGACATCTTCAATGATCAAAGGAATGATAGGTAATGCAGGTCATCAAGGAAATGGCCGACTCTTCAAAAAAAAAAGGCAAGGAACTGTAGGTATGAAGAATCAAATGTTGTTTTTGATAAGATAAAGAAGCGTTATCTTGTATTGGCCCTCTCCTTCAGATTCTTTAGGAATCTAGCTTATTGATTTTAGTGCTTCAAGGCACTTCATCGGATAGTAAGGTGCACTCTCTAATTTGGCAGAGATGGAAACAATCGTGGGATTATACTTGGAGCCGATGCCACCTATCCCGAAAAGGGTGTAGGGAATGTTACCCCTCAATTGAATGAGGGTAACTCGATTCATTTATAGAATCTCTTTTATGTACCTGATCGCAAGAAGAACCTGGTGTCCATCTCAGAAATGGAAGTCAAAGGTTTCAAGGTGGCATTCATCGATGGAAAGGTACATGTTAAAAAATAGAATTTTCAAAGATACTTTTTCTCATGGGTTCAGGGTTGGCAATTTGTATCAAGTTGCAGGATGGTCAATTGGGAATCATGTCAATTGACATATCGCATCTATAACACCGGAGGTCTACCTATGGGGCCCTACCCGATGTGAGTCAGATGGTGATAGGGATGCCTGATTTCAAGAAGAGCATGAAGGTACATGTCAAAGATGTATCGAAGTAAAATATTATAAGGGGACCATTCCCCTCATGCAGCAGGTCCACAGGTTTGGAACAACCCGAGGAGTTTGAGATTCATGATCAGGAATCTCATTTATACAGGTGGAAGAAAACCCTCTATGGTTTGAAGCAAAACACCCCGGGCGTAGTATGAGAGGATTGATAGCTGTCTGATGAAGTTGATATTCACTAGGAGTGAAACCAATCCAAACCATTACCCGAAGGTTGTGGATGATAGACCTTTCATACCGGCACCTTATGAGGACGACCTATTTCTGACAGGTACAGACCCTCTTATTTGCAGAAGTAAGAGGGAGTTGGATTCCGAATGTGGAATGATAAACTGCAAGCCTGTGACTACCTCGAGGATTTTAACTTTCGAAAGTTATATGGTAGTGACATCGGACCAGATTTGGGAAATGCCTTTGAGTTTCATAAACTCATTCGTGTTGATGTTCTTGGTGAACTTCTGTCCGGACATATGTTTTGCAGTTAGCATGGTGAGCTCATATTTGGTTGAGCCTCACTGGATTGGTGCCAAGAATATTATGAGATATCTTCGGGGCACAATCTCTCATGGATTAAAATACATTGTCGGAAATATGAAACTGCATAATTATTTGAATGCTGACTGGGCAAGCAGTGTGGAGGATCACTAGAGCACTTCTCAATGCTGGTTCTCTTTGGATTCTGCTTCGATATCATGGATGAGCAGGAAGCAAAAGTCGGTTGCTATAAGCACCATCGAGACCGAATACATAGCTACGAGTATGGTCTCGTATGAAGCTGCATGGTTGCAGAATCTCTTAAGTGAGTTGTTTGTACACATGATGAATACCACAGTGATTCTCTGTGACAATCAAAGGGGGGATTCGATTATTGAGGAATCATGTATTCGATGATTGCTCCAGTAGATAGACATTAGATACTGCCTTATCTGGGATATGGTAAGTCGATGAGGGAGGAGGCTCCATCGCATTGAGCCTGATGTACAGGTTGCAGACATTTTGTCAAAGCCCTGGGGAAAGGTCAAATCTGTGACTTTCCTGAACGACTTGGAGTCATTGAGAGACCTTCTTATAAGGGTCCCGCATGTTGCATGCATTGAGCTCTGGGAGCTCTGGAAGGCTTGGGGTACTTACTGGAGCAACATACGACCACAGGGCGAGTCACCCTCCCCTCGTGATGCGCTATGTACAAGATGATCGGTTCAACCTTCCCCTGTGATACCCCGTGGCGACTATGGAATAGGATGATTAGTTCTCCTGTGGGCTGGGATGATTAGTTCTCCCGTGGCAATTGTGAAACAGGATGATTAGTTCTCCTATGGGCCGGGATGATTAGTTCTCCCGTGGCAACTGTGGAACAGGATGATTAATTCTCCTATGGGCTGGGATGATTAGTTCTCCCATGGCAACTGTGAAACAGGATGATTAGTTCTCCTGTGGGCCGGGATGATTAGTTCTCCCGTGGCGACTGTGGGGCAGGATAATTCGTTATCCTATGGACAGGATGATTAGTTCTCATGTCGAGGCATCCTACCCATGCAGTCTGGGACTCATGGGAAGTACCTCTCATCTGATCAATGAGCAGGGAAATGGGGTTAGGGACCATAGTAGTACTATCGATGGACGCAAGATGGATCGCATGTAGACCTAGCCCGTAGCTTCACCTTAATGGCTGAAGGATGGATACCTCCGATTGATCCTCTAGGATCAATGAAAGCTGAGAGCTGGGAATCAGTATGATGGTTTGAGACAAACTCTCATGTGATATATTGTACTGCGGAAGTTCCAAAGTAAAACTGGACTTTTCGGGGTCAGTAAGAGTGATGTGACAGCGACTCTCTTCAGACTGAAAACGTAACATTCGGGTCAAATAGAGAAAATGGGTATGAGACATTCTCGATCAAATTCTTTTCTTCTTCATGGGTTCAGCAGAGCAGTGCAGGGCACTGAATGGAGATGGATAGGACAGGTTCCGGACCGATGATGGAAATCAGAACATGAATGGAGTTCCTCGGCCCTAGTTGAGCAGGGAGTGTTAAAAATTGGCAACTAGGGTCAAGTCTCCCATGTGGGGTCATCTATTAATGAAGCTGATATTTTTCTTGGAATCCCTCTCATCGATAGGTGTAGGATTGATCTAAAGAATCATCCGATTCTGATAAGTATTCATGGAGATATGAATTTATTTGTGTTATGGGACAATTCGTCAAGGTCGGCCAGCAACCAAATAAACCCCACTTGTGCTCAACGTTATAGTATAAATAGAGGTGGCCTCCAAGTCATTTTCAACACATTTGGGATCTCTTCCTCTCTACTTGTCTTTGGGTTTTAGTAGGAGGAGAGATCCTAAGGGATAATGCTGCCCTAATCCAGAGGGCAGAAGCCAAAACTGCCGGAACTGCTGGGAACTGCCGGAACTGCCGGGGATAGCCGAAATTGTCGGGAATAGCTGGAACTGTCGGGAAAAGCCGGAACTATCGAAACTACCGGGAATAGTCGGAGTTGCCAGAACTGCCGGAACTGCTGGGAATAGCCTGAACTGCCAGAACTACCAGAACTGCTGGGAATAGTCGGAACTACCGAGAACTACCGGAACTACCAAAACCACCGAGAATAGCCGGAACTGCCGGAACTACCAAGAATAGCCGGAATTACTGTAACTACCGGAACTGTCGTAACTACTGGAATTGTCGTAACTACCGGAACTGCCGGGAACTGCCAGAATTGTCGGGAATAGCCGGTATTGTCGAAACTGTCGAAACTGTCACGAACAGTCGGAACTGTCGGGAACAACCAGAACTACCGGAACAGCTGACGCAGAGGACAAAAGCCGAAATTGTCGAAACTACCGAAACTACCGGGAACTGCCATAATAGGTGAGAAAGTTGATGCAGAGGGCAGAAGCCGGAACTGCCGGAAACAGCCAAAATTGTCGGAACTGTCGGAACAGCCAGAACATCTGTCTCCGAAGGAGAGCAGCATGCAAGGGACAACTAGCATTAGGACAGTTGTATAATAGTTAGCAGCAAATACACCAAGCATGCAATGTTACAGCTAGCATGCAACAGCAAACATGCAAAGGACAACAAGCATGCTAGGGACAACAAGCAAGCAAGATGCAGCCAGCACATAGGTCAGTATGGCAACATGGTGCAGCAATGGCACATAATGCAGTACAATGATGGGTACAATCATGATTAATGAAGCATGATAAGATGTAGCATAGTGATGCTGGGTGCAGCATGGTGCAGCACAGTGAGGTGCAGCATGATGACAAAATGCAGCACAACGATAGGTGAAGGAGTCACCTTGGAGAATCAGTTGAAGCAGCATGTCTTCAACTGATCTCATGTATCATCTTCTTAGAGATGATCTTTACTCTTATCTAGATAAGTCAAAGTGTTGACTTCTGTTGTAAACATACTATCTCTCTCTCTCTCTGCTGAACTATTGAAGAACATATAAGAAGAATTAATCAAGGGTTTCCCCGCATTGGGGTTTGTCCCTAGCTAGCGCCACATCTTTGTGTCCTTTGTCTTGGCTTGTTTCTGCGATTTATGTTATGTTCTATCTACAGTTACTTTAATGCTGATGTGATGCTAATCTGAAATATATATGAGTAAACTATGAAGATAAATAATTGATCTAAGCATAGAACATACCTAAAATTAACATGGTATCAAGCTGAGTGAAGACAATGCCAAAGCAGAGTGAAAAAGCAATCACGAAGACAGTTGGGAAAGGACAAAGGATCAGTGGATTCCCTATCCTCTTCAAATTCACCAAGGTGAAGTCGAAGCAGAGAATATTACAGAATGCGCAGCGGAAGTTCCGATGGCCTAACTAAAATCATTCATGGGGAGTCCGGATCTAAGGGTGGAAGGAAAGGCAGATGCCTTGGTTGCAATAAGTTCGGCCATTATGCGAAGGAGTGTCCGAATGGCAGAGACACATCTCTTGATGAAGATAACAATCATTCCAGGGACATCTTCAATGATGATGGGTGCAACATGGTGCAGCACATTGATGATGAACAGTGATGATGGGTGCAGCACGGTGATAAGTACAGCATGGTGATGGAATCACCTAAGTTCAGATCTGCTACCTCATGTGTCATCTTCTTAGAGAAGATTTCCGCTCTTATTTTGTCAAGTCAAAATGTTGACTTCTGATGTATATGTACTATCTCTCTCTCTCTCTATTGAACTATTCAAGAACATAAGAAGAATTGATCAAGGGTTTCCTCACATTGGGGTTTGTCCATGGCTGGCGCCACATCTTGTGTCCTCTTGTCTTGGCCTGTTTTCTGAGATTTATGTTTATGTTTTATCTGCATTTTACTATCATGCTAAATGTGATTGCTAATCTGGAATTGATATTGAGCTAATATAGAAAATTGAAGTAAATTTGCTCTAAGCATAGAACATACCTAAACTTAACACAATATGATGTCAAGACTAACCCTTATTAGAGATGATGAGATCCTAGCCCTTGATGCCCTTATTGGAGATAATGCAAAACTCTAACCCTAAGTGTAAACCCTAGCATGAATGTTGCCCTAGCAAGTCAATGAACAAATATGGAAGCCATACATTGTCCAAAAGAAATCCTCAAATAAGGTTGTCATGAAAAACATCTATATGATAAAAGAAAAATAAAATTGTCAACATTGGAGATTTTTCTTGGGAAGAAAATTACATCAACTTGTAGAAGGCTTCTCCCTCTTTCCAATGAGTACTCATACACCTCCTAACTCGTTGTCGAGGAAAATTAAATTTTTGAAACCTTAAATGCACCAATTGGCAGCCTACTTATGTCGGCCTTTCCTCACACAAGTTATCTCTCCTTAAGAACATGTTTGGTCAGCATACACGATTAAGTATATAAACAAACATAGAAATTCGGTTAAGGCATCTGATCCAGTGCAGAGCATTCGGTGAACAGAAATAACAAGTTCATATATCGTGAACTAGCAAGGAGGAAAAGACAAATATCTAAAGCTTTATGGACCTGTGAAAGAACTCCTTCTGCAGATCTTTGGAGACTCTTTATTGCAGACCTGTGGTTGCTATGTTGCAGATTTTTTTGGTGGATCTTTTGCAGATTTTGTTTTGACCTGCGTTATCTTTTTCAGATCTTGGAGACTCCCTCTTAACTTATGATTGCAGACTTGTGAAAATTCCAAACTACTAATTGCATACCTGTGAAAGTTACAGATTACTTATTGCAGAAATGCGAAAGCTCTCTTCTGATTTTTTCGGACCAGTTGATCTTTCTATTGCAGATTTGTAGAGATTACACTTTGTACCCGTGGCTATTCATCAAAGGGCAAGTTGCTTGAACCTGTAGTGACATCTTTTTGTATCTGTGGAGATACTCCTATTGCAGTCCTACAATACAACTTCCTTGCGGACCTGTGGAGAGTTAAAGATTGCACCTGTAAAGGATTTGTGTTGATCAGGACCTGTAGTGACTCATTTTTTAGCACACGTTTTTAGATCTAGTAAAATAGTTTGTACTTTGGACCAGAGAACTTGGAAGCACAGTTTTGAAGCACAATATTTTGCAGATCTTGTAAAGCCTATTTGACCTGAAGATATTGACTGGAGCTTGTTTTATTTGAAGGATTGGAGTCCTCAAGGTTGGAGCCTTGAAACATTTTTGCACAAGTTGAAGCTTGTTTTTTTGTGTGAAGGATTGGAGTCCTCGAGGTTGGATCCTTGAAGCGATTTTGTACAAGTTGGAGCTTGTTACTGTTGTAAAAGAGGATTGGTGTCCTCAACATTTAGTTCATAAAATAATTTTACTTTTGTTCCTTATCTTCTGGTTCATTTTGTGAAAAATCTTAACTGGCACAAATAACAATTGAAAGAAATATTGATTCACCCCCCCGCTCAGTATTTCCAGCAAATACCTCTGTAAAATTTCGGCTTTCAAACAAAAATTTAAATCTGAGATTGAAACCCTTGAAAAATGATTTTCACCAAATCAATATTGAAAATAGCCTTTGGAAAAATTTTATGATTAAACCTTCGAAAAAAATTTGCTTGGGAAAGAGGATAACCTCCTCAAATGCTTGTGGCTTAGTTAAATTGCGTCCCAAAATACTTGCGGCCTCCTTCAAGATCTGAGAATAAATTTTTAAAACCCCAAGCAAGCCTCTTCAAAAAAATTTGCAATTGAAATTTAAGCCTCAAGGTATGAAAATCCTCGAAGTTCGATGTCAAAACCTTGAAAAAATTTGGTTTCTCTGCTAAGAATGTCAAGGAATCAAGGCTAGGTTCTTGGCCTTGATGGAGAGAGCTAAAACCCCTTGCGTTTTTTTATGAAAGAGCCTCCAAGGACCAGCAGCTTACCAAAGAAAATTTACAAATAAATTTTAAGCTCCAAATAATATTTTTCTTGCCAAATCTGTGTTGGCAACCTCTCAAAACCCTAGCAGCTAGGGTATGAGCAGAACGAACGGAGGCCAGAGGGTTTGAGAGCAACTAGCAGGCGTTTTACTCCAAAGAAAAAATTTCAATTTTGCGTTTGATACCCAAAATCCACCTGCAAAACAATATTATCAAGGAATCCAAATCCAAACCCTTACTTTGTATTCAAATCTGCAGGGAAAGAAAGAGAAAAACCAAAATATATACAAGATTTACAAGATTAACAAAGGGTTAGATTATATACAAAATTGATTTACAAATTTACAAATCTATTAAATCTAAGAAGTATGAGTGCAACTCCGCTCCTTGATCAGTAGAAATAAGCTCTAATTCAGCTAGATTTATTCGATAAAGCACAATAATTGAGAAGAAAGATGAGATAAATAGTTTTTTTACAGGTAATGGCCAAGAAACCCCGGCAAAATTTGTCAGATAAGTCTTTGATGGCAACCAAAGTAGGCTCTTCAACTTCTATGCCTTGGGAGTTGGTTGGTCCAACCAAAGACGTCCCCCAACACCCAAGATTGAAAACTAGAATGGTTACAACACACTTTTGAAAAATGATGTTAGATCTAAATGGGGACTGGATAGTACAATGGAAGGAAGTTCTAGGAGTTCAACAGAAAACCACTAGAACATCTAAGCCTGAAGTATTTCTCCAAATCCAAAAACTAGTTCAAGGTAGCTATACACTAATAAATCCACAATGGCAAATAGAAATAACAATTAATACCACAAGTAGAACATATACACACTAAAGACGAAATTTGTTAGATCACAAGGAGCCAGATAGCACAACAAGATAGAGGCCTAAGGGTTCAACCAAAAACCCACTAGAGTCGCTACTTCTACAGTGTTTCTCTAAACTCAAATACTAATGCAAGATACTTGTACAAATAGTAGATCCACAAATTGGTATGTGAAATAACAAAATATTATTACAAGTAGAACATTAAGAACAAACTCAAAGAAATTTTACCATAGAAATCTGAAGAGGAACACCACCATGAAAATATCCCCAAAGACTTCCTTTATTATTTAGAAAAATATAGAGTACATAAACCAGCAGAGCTTCCAAAGCCATGAGATGGAAATTTTTCATGATCACACTGAGAGTTAAGAGCTCAATTTATAGAGAAAATGAGAGATATAGATCCCTCTCCAAGTGAAAACGGCTAGGTCTAATGAATTGCACAAATTTGCCTTGATCCCAAAAGAAAACGGCTAGTTGAAGGCTTGATCCATGTCAAAATAATCTCGCCCCTTGATGCCTGCGCTGATCTTGAGGAAAAAATTTGATCTCCCTTACAGATGGAGCTGGATTGACCCAAAAATTTGATCCTAGACCCAAAAATATTTTTCTCAATTTTTCCTCCTTGAAAATTTCTCATTCAACTTAACCAACTTGAACCATCTCATTAAAAAATTGATATTTCTAGGAAATCAATTCTTTTTTTGGACCAACGAATTTTTTGTGGGACTTTTCCTTGCTTGATTTGTGGAGATTCAACAAATTTTTACTTGATTCCTTTCTTGGGAAATTCCACATCCTTTTTTAAATATTTTTCACTTGGAGAGAATTAGATTTTTCTCCCATTTTAATTTCTAACCAATTTTCGGCTAATTATTTTCCCATTTTTTGTTAGAAAATAGAAAATATGGCTCTAGAGGGGTAAAAACATATTTTTCCACCCTCAAAGTGTGTCTAGATAGAAAGTTGAGGTGTTGAGGTGTTGAGGTGTAATTTTAAGTACTCATACCCCCTACAATTTTTATAGACGTCACTTTTTATATCTTTACGTCAAATACTACATAAAAATCCCAATCAGCGGGGAGATTTTGACAATTAAAAATTGACCCCTAGACATAACCAAATTCTGCAAAACTTTAGACATGATCTAGTATGGCATTTTACATCTACTCTATACATTGGGACTCACCCTGAGACTTCACCATCAAGCCTCACACTAGCTTTGGGTTATATTTGGGAGAAAAGCTTAACCGATTGTAAGTGTTGAAAAACACAAATAATGAGCTAAGAAAAAAAAACTCCCTAGAGTGAAATCTCTCGAGCAAAAATCTTAAGCTACCTAGATGTGTTACATGGCTTTATATTCAACATACTAGAATCATTTTTACATCATGACCCACAGGGCTGCAGAATTTGGATTACAACATGATGACAAGAAATTGTATGATGATAATGAAGTCTGAAATTTTTTTAATTTCTACAGATGGTGGAAAGCTAAAAAATATACTCTTGCTCATGGGGTAGTTGACACTTGAGCGGTAAACAGGAACAAAACCACGTCAAATCCCTTCTTTCTTCCAAGTCACCCAACAATCCATGCCCAAGGAAAAAGAAACATAAGCACTCGACTGCACAATGAAAAGCATACCTTTTGGGTTGGATTTCCCAACTTCTAACATATGCTCTTGAGTCTCGACAGATGGGCAAGGGGAGATAAGACTGATGTAGGGAGCGAAGATCAAAAGGCATAATGTATCGACTACACTGGTGGCTGTTAGGGGCTGCTGGTTGCCGGCTAAAGAGATATCTAGGAGAAATTTTTTCTTATAGGGCCACCCACTTTTGGTGGGTAACAAGGCATAAGTTATGTATTTATATGAAACTCATGAGGTGGAGATCTCCTGCCATGAGAGGGTTATGGGCCCACATAAATGCTTAGGATAACCTTGGTCACCTAAAGTAATGTAAACTAATGTTGACTAGGTCAACTCTTAAGCCATAACCTAGTCAAACAAGTAATGAGGGCACTAACCATAAATGACCATGAGTAAAGGTTTCCATCATGTCAACAATCCCCATAATCTCAACATGGGGACATGAAGGATGATAAAGTACAGAAGAACTAGGCATACCCAGATCAATAGAGATACACTTGTAGCTGAAATATAAAGGAGAGTAGATATGAAATGACCCAACCCAATACAAGAATGGATGATTATATGAAAACCCAATCATCATCATAAAACTGCTCAATTCGTAAGGAAATGCCACCACTTAGCTACCTATCATTTGGAGATGAGCAATATTAATCTTGTCAACTAATATGAAAGTGTTGAAAAGTGGCACAAGTACAAGAAAGAAAAGTGAGTGAACATACCAAACTCAATGTAAAGTCGGCCATAGCTAGAACAAGAGAGAGAGGGTTTGTAACAACCTAACTCAATACAAATGTGGAAAGGTTTATGAATACCCAACTATCATAGAACTGCTTAACTCCTAAAGAAATGCCACCACTAAACTACTCATCATCTCGAGAAATATGATCTTAATCTATTCATCTAATAAGGGGGTGTTGAAAAGAGACATAAAGAGAAGACAAAATAAATATGAGAGTCAGTGGTGTCAAGAAATCAAGGGCAACTAGATTAGGGTGATTTCTCTATACTTGATAATTGCTTGTTATGTTCTCTTACTTTAACTTGATGTACTTGTAATTAGCTTCTTCTTCTCTTCATTATTATAGTGTTCTTATCATCAAACAGCTAGCCAGGGCCAAAACCTCTCCTAGAGAGGAAAACCCACAAGAATTCTTCTCTTCTTATAGAATCTTCAAAGAACAAATTCCAAGACCTTAGACCCAAGAAAAAGACCCCTCCAAGACCAAGACAACTTTCTTGTAGATGAATTTCTCTTTCACAGAGTCAACCCAAGTCAAGTTTCTCCAAAACTGTTGCAACTTCTCTTTTGATCACAAGTTCAGACCTGCAATTTTTTGTTGTACTGCAGAAACACTAGCTCACACGTGTGGGTGAAATTGTTGAGATTTGTCGCTTGGGAGGTACTCCAAACCCTAGGCTTGAGGGTTGTTGAGGAGTTGGCACACAAAAGTCTTTTGTGGGCTTGAAACCCAAGCTTGGTGTTTTGTAGCCATCGATGTTGGGGCCAAAACCATGCAGAGAATTTGACATGTGTTGATTTGTGATGATAGAGGACCCCGAGAGAAACAAGATGCAACGAAAATCATCCAAATCCAAGGTCTACAAGTGAAGATATTGATCTTTATATGTTATGGTGGGCAAAGAGAGACATGAAGGCAAGTCGACCTTGTGTTAGAGGTGCCCCTTGGAGGGTTGTTCGATCCCCACAAGAAACATATAAATAGAAGACCTTGTGAGACCTCATAGACACATCCCAATTACATAAACATCATTAATACATCTCTAAAATAGGCAGAGCTCAAGACGAGGATATGGCATAGAATTTGAGCACTGTTTGGGGTGAGTTTGCATTCACAATAGGGTCGAGACGCTGCAATAGGACAGCTGCAAGCCTTGAGGTCATTTCTGGGCAAATTGTGTGAGTAATTTTGTCTATTCCAGGTCTGAATCAAGAGTAGGAGGCAGCCGCTTGAAGTAAGGTATGTTCTGGTCTGTTTCTAGGATGGTTTTCTATGGAATTTACCCCTATTCATGAGGTTGTAGCCCAGGTAGCAAACAAAAGTAGGTTGCAGTGATGAAGAACAGGGAGTCATGAGGTTTGTTTAGGGGTTGAGAAGTAGTCCAAGGCAGCAGTGATGAAGAGCAAGAAGCAAGAGAAACAACGCCGCAGTAGTTGAGGAGGCTTTGGTGGAGGGAAGAGGAGTCGAAGCAGTGTATCATCAGTCCTAACTAGGACCATAAACTACAACAGTTGAACAAACCCAAGACAAAGGTATGTATTGGTGAAGTCGTAGTTGTTATGATGCAGATGGATGAGTGTCCTAGAAGAGGGCAATTTGTGAAGTCTGTTGGCAGCCAAGAGGAAGGGTTTCCTAGGTGGTTGGATGCCCTAACCAAAGTGCAGATGCTACAACAAGGATTGGTCATTCGTGGTTTGTTGGAGGGCAGCGTGAGAGTGGACCAAGTGTGGACAGTGGATTGGGCATTTATGGTATGTTAGAGGGCAGCGTGATAG
>APFE031340380.1:1328-18134 GCA_000404065.3 Pinus taeda
ATATATATACATGTCAACCTTCTTTCCAATCTAACCATTACAAGATTCAAGAATCAACCCCCTTTACTAAGATCAACAATTGAACATCAATCTCTTTGCCAAGGCCAAGGCCAAAAAATTATATTCAGTGTCTTTATCAAGGCCAACAATCAAGACATCTACAACCTTAAATGATCAGCTAGAAAACAATCTAACACATCATTATTTGTCATTTTAATTTCATAATTATAAAATCATGATGTACATGCATGCATTATAGTCTACAATCAACATACTTGGTTCTATAACCAACATCAAGTTGCAATCTTTAGAAAACACACTAATTTGTGATAGAGTCACAAAAACTTATGCCCTTGAAGGTCTAACACATACCTTAAAAATGGAGACATAAATAGAAATATATATATATAATATATATATATATATATATATACATGTCAACCTTCTTTCCAATCTAACCATTACAGGATTCAAGGATCAACCCCCTTTACTAAGATCAACAATTCAACATCAATCTCTTTGCCAAGGCCAAGGCCAAAAAATTATATTCAGTGTCTTTATCAAGGCCAACAATCAAGACATATGCAACCTTAAATGGTTAGCTAGAAAACAATCTAACACATCATTATTTCTCATTTTAATTTCATAATTATAAAAACATGATGTACATGCATGCATTACAGTCTACAATCAACATACTTGGTTCTATAACCAACATCAAGTTGCAATCTTTAGAAAACACACTAATTTGTGATAAAGTCACAAAAACTTATGCCCTCGAAGGTCTAACACACATCATTTTCCCTTCAGTCCATCTAGTTTAGGTAGTGAACCTAGATGCTCTAGCGTCATATTGAGGTAATAGCCATTACAAGGTTTTCACTAGAGTTACCATACACTACACACTATTCCATGAGCAAGGAAGGTATTGACCATTACTGACTAACAACCATGCAGGTAGTTTTGCAACAATTAAGGAAAAGACAAAAATGTCAAGTCACAGTAATAAGCTATCCATACCTTCAAAATGCAAGCAAACAAACACATGCAATGTCAATGCATATGATAAAATAATTCAAGCATCATTGCAGTTAGAATGCAATTCACAATCAAGTGTTGTAAGCAACACAAAATCATATTCACATCCAGCTACTACACATAGAGCTTGAACTCCACTCATCTCCAAAGGTCCAACCATTGAACCTTCTACTTTGATACCACTCTGCAACACCCCCTTCCACCAAATAACCCATACTATGGGTAGAAGAAGGCGTTAATATCAGTGACCCGACCTCTAAAGTCTTGCCACGAAAATGAGTTCTTAACATTTTGTCCTTATTCAAACTCATTGAACTAAAAACTAGTCCCATCATCTCATCTAGCTCAGTGACATCTTTTTGGTGATGTAAAATTTATCGAAAATTGACTCATAGATTAAAATATATGGATGTATAGTCAAGCCACTAAAATATTTCCACATCAACATTATCCTATCATGTGGTATCCCTCCACACCCTTTTAGGAGGCCCACATCATCTTGCTCTGCTCTTGTTTCCATAACCATGCCCAAGTGGTTTTACCTCCTCATTAGTTAGTGGTTCCTATCGATCCACACCCTTAATCTTGTAACTGACCCTTTTCCCATTATACACAATTTCAACCTAAACCACTCCTTTTTATTGACACAAGGTGAAACTCACAAAATGTTAAGTTGAATGCAAGACAGATAATTTCTCGTCAACTATCGAGCAGGTTTTATCATCTCTCGATCCTCAACCAATTGTTAACGTTGGCCTACCACTGACCACCTTCCTATTTTTTAAGGGAGAGAAAGACTTGTCCATGTTAATTGAGGGAAATATTTTTCATCTCAACCCCCATTATCGTCAATCCTTTCTTATTGTTCTCCATCACAATCCTCCAGAGGGCTAAAATGACATCATTCCTCCATATGGCATGTTCTTGGAGAGCCACGTGTCATTCATTTTTTGGGTCTCTTAACCCTTTGATATGATCTATTTTGGATACCATGTGGTGTTCCACCATGGCACTCTATCAGCCTAGATCCATGTCTGACCTAAAAATCACTCGTGAGTGATCTCAGTTAATTAATAAATGAAGGTATCACAAACTCATGTGCTGGTGTGTGTCTATGTTATCTTAGGCAAGAGATTGATCAGATTGCAAAATACATAGACACTGGAAGAATGGAAAATAATAAGAGAAACATAGTAAGCAAGTACAAGAACACAACAGATTTAATAAGGAGTTCACCCTATCCTCCAGGGCTATGTCTCTGATCCAACTTTTAGTGGTGGCCTTCTTTTATTGTGTCTTTAAAGGAGATATTTACAATGAGGAGCTCAATTTGAGTCTCTTGAAACAGATAATGTTTGGTAGAGTGGTTCTTGGATCCACCAAGCCACTAGAGTACATAGACTCATTTCCTTACCAGATCTTGACCTCTCTGGTCTTTAATGGGAGAAGCCTAATGTGTTGCTCAATTCCCAACAGATCCTCTCAGGGATTGCTTGAACCTCCCAAGCTTTCAGTCTGCTCGATGCTGCCTTAGGTCAGCTTGGCTCTCTGTTTTCTGCTTTTTTGCTTCACTGTCTCTTCTTTGCTCTCTCTACTTCATTCCCTTCTTCTCTCTTCTTCTTTGTTGTTTCCTGTTCCCTGTCTATTCATGGATTAAATCCGATCTATCTCATGATTGTTCGATTCCTCTTCCACCCCTTCGGATCACCTGCTGATGTTCGCTTGGAGCTCCCTACCTTTGTGTCATCGCCATTGTCCATAGGGAAGTGGCCACTTGTCCTCTCACGAACTGCACCAGCTCTTCCTCGATGGTTCGGTAATTCAGTTACATTGTGGAATGACTCATCTGCCAACTCAGCGATTAGATCGGACTTCAAACTTATTTATGCCATGGCTTAATTCCCCTATCAAATCCAGTTTCTCCATTGGGCACAATCTCCACCATCAGATTTGGAGTCCCGAGATCCTACGTTATTCACTTATTTCACACATTTGACTTGCTTGACCATTAGTGCATGATGAGAGGCAATTTTCTCTCTCATCTGCCGAACACGCGTCATGCGATGAATGGAATCTCTTAGTTTCAGCCAAATCTGCCTACCACCCAAGGGTGTGCCTGATTTACCGCCAATTTTGGAGCGTGGGACCCACCTTTCACCTTAGCGCTTTCCCCATAGTTTCCCAGCTTCCCATGCAACTAAGTGCTTAGGGCCTTTCCTTCTCAATGAGTTTTTCCCAACGATGCATGATTACTAATTGCGCATCAGAAATAGCCTCCGTTTCCTGATCTGGGCTTCCCAAGTTCCAGTTTTGCCTCCTGCTTGGACTCCACGGGCCTCGGTCAGTGTGCTTTGACTGAGGTCCTCATTGTTCCTTGCTGGCTGTAACCTGCCATTGTCCAGAGGTCTTCCTAATCGCTCTGTGTTCATAAATTTGAAGTTTGCCCTATCTTAATATAGTCATGGCACTTTGATAATCTTTATGGATCCAATTCAGATCACAGGCTTCCCACTGAAAAAGCTTTTGGACCACCAAAAATTGCTTTTCAAGCATCGACTAAGTGAGGATACAATTGTCTCACTTGTCTAATTTCTATCCACTTTGCATTGCTTGGCTTTGAACCCTTGAGCCCTACTCTGAAGTACTCAAAATCTCCTTTGCGTGTCGTCCTCACTTTCCTGTCTAGAACTATGTCTTCCTACAATTCATTAAGATATTCAGGTAGCAAGTCGTTAATATAAGGCAATTGACTCTACTCTTCGGGATCCTCAATTAGAGAGGGTTCAGACAATCTCAAGAAATCTTCATTTATGACTGAGTAGATGTGCATGTAAGCTGGTAGATCAAGGCCAAAAGCATTTTCACCATTCTTCTCAAGTATCTTGAAGTGTCCATACCTGATAGGCTTTAGCTTTTTACCTTCACCTTGCATCCTGTTGTTGTTGATATATAGCTAGACTTGGTCACCAACTTGGAAACTATGCTCCATCTGATGCTTTTCATGCCTTGCCTTGTATTTGGCTTGGCTCTTTTCCAGTTGTTCCTATACTACCTAGTGGATCTCTTAGATCTGTTCAATGAACCAATTGCCTTGTCCACATCACTCTGTCCATCAACTGTGGTATCTTTACCAAAGACAAAATCCAAAGGAGACCTTGGTATGAAACCAAAACAGGTATCAGAAGGAGATCTCTGTGTATAAGAATGTTTAGCTCTGTTGTAAGCATGCTTCACATAACAAAAATGCTCATCCCAAAGCTTAGGATGTTTGTTGCAATATCCTCTGAGTAACTAGATCACTGTCATGTTAACTAATTCTATCTGGCCATCAATTTGTGGATGAAAAGCCATGCTTTTCTTTAGTTTGGTGTCCATCAGTTCCGACAGACTTGACCAAAACTTCCCCACAGATTGGGTGTCTCGATCAGATACAATGGAAGTGGGTAATCCAAAATGAACCCATACATGTTCAAAAAATAAATTTACAGTTTGTTCAGCTGTAATTTGTTTATTACAAGGTATCAAAATACACATTTTGCTGAACCTATCCACAACAACATAGAGATAATCATGACCTTTCCTAGATTTAGGCAGTCCTCCAACAAAATCCATGGAAGCACTTTCCCAAGGGTGAGAAGGAACTAGTAATGGAGTGTACAAGCCTAATTTTCTGTTGCTGGACTTTCTTTTAGCACACATAGTACACCCTCTTACATATCTAGAAACTGTCTCGTTCATTTTTGGCTAATAACAAAATCATTGTAGTTTTGCAACTGTTTTACTTATCCCAAAGTGACCTGATATTAGAGAAGTGTGTGCTTCTCTAATTATCTTTACTCTCTTAGTTTGTGGAATGCATAACTTCCCACAATGGTATAAGAGTCAGTCATTTATATGATA
Source organism: Pinus taeda (assembly GCA_000404065.3). NCBI lineage: Eukaryota > Viridiplantae > Streptophyta > Pinopsida > Pinales > Pinaceae > Pinus > Pinus taeda. The sequence goes on from APFE031340380.1 coordinate 6,267, forward strand.
ATCCAATTCTTCTACTCGTTTGCCTTGACTTAAAGTTGCATGTACATCTTTAAAGTCTATATCTTTAGCATATTGTTCAATGTAGCTTTCATGTAGCACGAAATTATGCTTAAGTATAGTAGATGCATTTATAATAGGTCTAGATAACATGTCCGCAACTTTATTGTGTATGCCCTTTTTATATCTGATGACTAAATAAAATTTTTGTAGGAAACTCATCCATCTATAATGCCTTGATTGCTGCAACTTAGTTTGGGAGTGTAGATATTGAAGTGGTTGATGATCAGTATGTATTATTGTCTCTTTGCCCATTAAGTAATGTTTCCACTTTTTCACACTCTAAACTAATGCATACAATTCTTTATCATATGTAGGATAGTTAACTACCGCAGGATTAAAAGTCTCATAATGATAACATATGGGTTTACCGTGTTGTGTCAACACTGCCCCCATGGCATAGTCATTGGCATATGTTTGGATCTCAAATGGTCTTTGAAGATCAGGCAGTGCTAGTACAGGTGTTGTACTAATCTTTTCTTTCAAGGTGTCGAAGGCTTTCTGCTATTTGCCTCCCCACTGAAACACCTTGTTCAATCTTGTTAAAGCATGTAAGGGAGCTGCAATTAAGGAAAATCTAGAAATGAACTTCCTCCAATATTGTGCTACTCCTAAGAAGCTTCTAACTTCTGTAGTAGATTTGGGTTTAGGCTAGCTTACAATGACTGCCACCTTAGAAGGATCTATCTTCAATTCACCACCCCCCACAATATGACCCAAATAATTCAGAGATGTTTTGCAAAATTCATATTTTTAGAGTTTAACATGAAGTTTTTCTCTTTTCAAAACATCTAGTGTCTGCTTAACATGCTTTAAGTGTTCTTCCCATGTTTTGCTAAAAATTAGAATGTCATCTAGATACACAATAACAAAATCATCAAGAAAAGGTCTAAGTACATCATTCATTAATCTCATGAAAGTAGTAGGAGCATTAGTTAAGCCAAAAGGCATAACTAGCCACTCATACAATCCCTGCTTTGTTTTGAAAGCAGTCTTCTAGGCATCACGTTCTACAACTATGACTTGATGGTATCCACTGTGCAAGTCTAGCTTGGAGGAATAAATAACTTCTTTCAATTGATCTAAAAGATCATCTATGCGAGGAAGGGGATATCGATTTTTGATTATTATCTTATTCAATGCTCAGTAATCAATGCACATTCTCCATGAGCCATCTTTCTTTCTCACCAAAATGATTGGTGACCCACATGGTGATGTGTTAGGTCTAATGAACCCTTTCTCAAGCAACTCCTACACCTGCTTCTTGATTTCAGCATCCTCTAAAGCGGACAACCTCATACCTATGGCTGCAATGGTTGTTTCATCTCTCGAGTCTGACCCCAAATCTTTCTGAATAGCTGCAGCAATCTTCTTCTTCTTTTCCTCGAACTTCTTAGGTCTCAACTTTGGATGCAGAACCCAAAAATGCTCATCATCATGCCCATATTTTTTACAGTGAGTGCATGAAGCCCTGCTTTTCTATGTAGTGTTAGCCTTCCTTGTTTTCCACTTCTGCTTTCTTTTCTCCTTATTCTTGCTTGCAATGGGTTGGGATGATCCCCAAATTCTAGACTTCCATTCTTTCCTCTAGCTTCTAGATGAGTAGCTTGTACAGATACCTCATCTATACTAGTGGGATTAAACATGAGGATAGTATGCCTCATGTAGCTGTGTAGACCACCAATGTACTTCAACAGAGTCTCAGGTGAGTCTAATGAGATTCCTAGAACCAATGCTCTCTTTATAAATTCTTGAGTGTACCCTTGCACACTTTTCCCTTTCAATTGTCGAAGATTTTGCCAACTCATCATGGCTTACTACATGTAGGCCAATGGATAGAATTGCCTTTTTATTGCAAAAACAAATTCACTCTAGACAGAGATGGTCTTACTATATCTTTTCATGTCATCTTGGGTTGTGCCTTCCCACCAAACCAAGGCAGTGCCTCCAAGGCGCAGGCTTGCCAGCTAAATCTTGCTCTTGTATGAGTCGATATTCTGCACTCTGCAATAAACATCAATTTGTCTAATCCAATTGTCCAGCTTTTCTGCATTCAACTCTCCATCATGTATAGGTAAATCAAATTTAACATCTAGTTTGATCAAAGATGCTTTCTTTTTAGGGCTATCAAGATGGGTGAGAAAGCTTTCCTCTTTCCCTTTTCCTTTTGAGTGGTCATGGGAATGTGACTTATCTTCTCCTTTGTCTTGCTTAGAGCCTGATGAATCTTCATCCTTATGTTTTCTAAAGTCCCTATATATTTCTTCTACCATGGACTTTATGGCTAGGAAACTATCTATGAATTGAGGGTCTGGCCCCATAGAACCTTCCTCTAACATTGTCTTCCAAGGATAAACTGTCCCAATTTTAGGATTAGTTTCGACCAACTCTCCTTCTCCTAATTTGAGCTTTGATCTAGTTAGCATTCAAAAGCTAAACCAACACAAGCTTGTCTAACCTTAATAGCCTAAAGCTCTAATACCACTTGATTTGAAAATCACTCGTGAGTGATCTCAGTTACTTAATTAATAAATGAAGGTATTACAGACTCTTGTGCTGGTGTGTGTCTATGTTATCTTAGGAAAAGGATCGATCAGATTGAAAAATACACAGACACTAGAAGAATGGAAAACAATAAGAGAAACACAGTAAACAAGTACAAGAACACAACAGATTTAATAAGGATTTCACCCTATCCTCCAGGGCTATGTCTCCAGTCCAGTTTTCAATGGTGGCCTTCTTTTATTGTGTCTTTAAAGTAGAGATTTACAATGAGGAACTCAATTTGAGTCTCCTAAAATAGGTAATATTTGGTAGGGTGGTTCTTGGATCCCCCAATCCACTAGAGTACACAAACTCTTTTCCTTACAAGATCTTGACCTCTCTGGTCTTTGATGGGAGAAGCCCAATGTGCTGCTCAATTCCCGACATATCCTCTTAGCGATTGCTTGAACCTCTCAAGCTTTCTGTCTACTCGATGCTGCCTTAGGTCAACTCGGCTCTCTGTTTTCTGCTTTTTTGCTTCACTATCTCTTCTTTGCTCTCTTTATCTTTGTTCTCTTCTTCTCTCTTCTTCTTCGTTGTTTCCTATTCTCTGTCTGTTCATGGCTTAAAGCCTATCTATCTCATGACTGTTCAATTCCTCTTCCGTCCCTTCGAATCGCCTGTTGTTATTTGCTTGGAGTTCCCTGCCTTTACGTCATCGCCATCGTCCACAGGGAAGTGGCCACTTGTCCTCTCATGAACTGCGCTAGCTCTTTCCCGACGGTTCGGTAATTCAGATACACTATGGAATGACTCATCCGCCAACTCAACGGTCAGATTGGACTTCAAACTTCTTTATGCCGTGGCTTATTTCCCCTATCAAATACGGTTTCTCCATCAGGTGTAATCTTTGCCGTCAGATCTAAAGCCCCCAGATCCTATGTTATTCACTCATTTCGGGCAGTCGACTTGCTCAACCATTAGCACGCGATGAGAGGCAGTTTTCTCTCTCATCTACTAGACATGTGTCGTGCGATGAATGGAATCGCTCGGTTTCATCCAAATCCATTTACCGCCCAAGGGTGCCCCCAATATACCTCCAGTTTTGGAGCATGGGACTCGCCTTTCACCTTAGCGCTTTCCCCACAGTTTCCCGGCCTCCCATGCAACCGAGCGCTTGGGGCCTTTCCTTCTCGAGGGGTTTTTCCCAGCGATGTGCGATTACTAATCGCACATCAAAAATGGCCTCTATTTCCCAATCCAGGCTTCCCAAGTGCTAATTTTGCCTCCGATGTGGACTCTATGGTCCTCGGTCAGCGCACTTTGACCGAGGTCCTCATTGTTCCTTGCTGGCTGTAATCTACCACTGTCCAGAGGTCTTCCTAATCACTTTGTGTTCGTAAATTCGAAGTTTGTCCTGTCTTAATATAGTCATGGCACTTTGATAATCTTTATGGATCCAATTCGGATCAATGTCATATCACCACCTAGCATGCATCCCACTGGCCCTGACCCTTGGTAGAAAACAAAAATTTCATGTTGTAATGATTTGGCACCTTTTTATGGTTTATGACTTTAAGGCCCCCATTCTTGGAATTTCTACCTTTAATACCTAACTAAAACACCCTACCATTGATCATTTAAATTGGAGTCACCCGTAACCCTGAGGCACGAGATGAGAATTCATATACATTAACTACCTGGGAAATCATTTATCTCAACCTCCATTTCTCTGCCATGCTGTATTTTGCACACTTTCGAGTTCCCCAAGACTCGAGACCACAAGGTCTTGAGATACGGATTTGTTCCCATCATATGCTAGACATATATTTTTATTGAATCTCTCCCCTTTCCATTGTTAAAAAACCATGGCATGCAGACTCCCCAAAGTCCCAAGGTGCTAACATTGTTGTCTCTTGCTAGAAAGATGTTCACCTCTTGACTTGTTAGCCTTAGTGCTATTATACAAATAAGCACACACACACAAACACACAGATATATATATATATATATATATATATAGAAGAGAGAGAGAGAGAGAGAGAGATAGATAGATAGATAGATAGATAGATAGATAGATAGCGAGGCCATCCTCAACACTGACAAATTTATGTTGTCCCTCCTAAGCTTCTCATATATGTTTATACACATATATGTTAGTGGGGATCCTTTGGTACCGAACTGAAATCTATCTATCTCTAATGGGCTTGTAGCACACACACACACACATATTAGTCAGCACTTAGTCAACAGGAATATCCCTTGTTGGGTAGCGGATCCACCCATAACATGTTTTTGGGGCTTAAAGCCGAAGTTTTGGTCAATGTAATGTAAAGACCCCGCAAAATGCGGGCATGGAGCGTGAGAGTCTAGGGTTGTCCACCATAAAATAATGTAATTTAATATAGAATGTGTCAGCCTACCCATGGTCCGTGAACCATGGGATTGTATAAATAGAGCAAGGTTCTAAGGGTAAAAGTCAGTCTTAACTTTGAAAAAAGTCATATGGGTTTTTGGATGATGAATTAGCTCTGAGTCTGTAAGTCCAAGTCTTGGGTTGTAGTAGTAAGAAGAGGCTCTGCAACTCTGTGCACAGAGGCCTGGTAGAGTCCGCAGCTATGTGCGTGGACCCCTGCAGCTGAGTGCACAGGGCAGAGTTGGGATTATACTTGAACAAAGGATTAATGAAAGATAAGCTGATTCTGGAATACTATGTGTTTAGTGCTTCTGTGATATTTATGCATCTCTTAACATTTCATGATTGCGCGCATTGGTTATAAAGGTTGAATGATTAATGAGAATATTGGGCCCACATAATTAATTTAAGATCTATAGTAAAAGCACAATAAGGATAAAGGACCTAAACAACACCTCTTCATGCCCTTTACTGAGCTATGCGGAAGCAGTTGCACAAGTCGTGAAGGACAGACAACTGTACAGAGCAGTGCAAGAACACAAGATCAGTTCGCAAACTTCCTAGAGTTCATCAAGACATCCCTACGGTGTAAAAAGTTGGTTCCAACACCCTCCCATACTACCTAGGGTGAGACCTTAGTCTACGCACCACGGACTATCTGAAAGGGCCGGTAGTACCGGGATTTGCTTAGCTAAACTCGCTACTGAACCTAGGTCAAGCCCCACGTAGCCAATAAATGGTTCCATTGTCGGGACCAGGATCTGCCTAAGGGATGTTTGATGTCATTCCATTGGAACCCTACAAAGGAGGAAATTTAAGAGTGGTTGGACAAGAAGCTTCACGAGTTTGTGACACAAGAAAATAGAACTCCGTAGATATCTGAGAAGAGGTGGGTGGATTGCTATGTATGTACGAAAATCCACGAGATCTTCTTCATGTCCTTCCCTTCTGAACTATATGAGTGGGTCCCAAGGTTAGCCGACAGCTAGGGAAGGTATAAGCTCGATATCCCGATAGTTTGGACTCCAGAATTAGTGCGCATACTAGAAACATTAGAAGATAAGATCGCGCGAGTAGTGGACCATTGGCTCGACCAGATAATAGGGGGCTTTATCGTTGAGTTTGCGATAGACACAACAGTAAGCTACAGCGAAGCAGAGTAACATTTTCTCAAGGGACCACAAGGTAGGTACATTAAATCTATGAATACCTAGATTAAGATGTTGTTATGTGAAAAACAGGTGATGCGAATACATTAATGTTTGGAACAACATGAAGTGGAAGGGTCTACAAAGGTAGCGGGGAATTAGGAAATAGTCCCTTGATTTCACCTTAGCAAGAGAGTGAGGAAGAGCTCGCTCGGGTCTCTCCGAGGAGTGCAGTCAGTTTGATAAGGCATCACATTCCGCAGTTACCACCTCCACTTACACCACCACCTGCTTCACCTCCATCTCTACCCACTCCACCTCCACCACCCGCACAATTCAACATGGCGAGCACAATCAAGCTACCCATATTTAGAGGAGTAGGGAATGAGGATCTAGACCAATTCTCCTTCATGGTGAGAGCAGTGTGGGAAGCACAAGGGGTCACAGATGACAACATTAAGAAGGTTACATTGGTGAGCGCGCTGTAGGATCGCACGTTGACATGGTATATCAAGCATTCCAATGATCACCCAAATGTAGAAATATCAGAGATCCAGAATGTGCTGAATAGAGAATTTAGCCAATCGAAATCAAAGATGCAGTCAATCATCGGATTTAAAGAGATCGCGATGCTTCCAGGCGAGACACCCTGGGATCTGCATCAGTGGCTAAAGAGTACGATCTGCAAGGCTAATATGACGCTAATGGATGCGCAGTACCGTGCATGGTTTGTGGCGTCTTTGACACCACACCTGAGGATGGCGTTGTCACAACAGAAGCTTTCAACCCAGGCCGAAGCATTGGAAATGGCAATGAGGTTGCATGAGACCCCGATATAAGACCCTGGGTTGGGAGTTTAACAAATCCATGCGCAACTATAGAATCTATGCTTGGAGATGCAGAATTTGAAGCAAAATATAGCACCATGCTAGAGGCGTGCGATGAAGTATGGTGTATAAAATGTAAAGATCAGGGCCACGATAAGGATCACTGTCCAGAATTCATGAACTACTTGGCAGGTGGGGCACTGATGTTGTTGAGACTAGAGGCACAAGCCGGGCCGAGTGTGGCACCCGTGCTATGGTGTGCGATCTGTCAGAGAGGGGGAAAGCATGTGACGGATAACTGTCATTTGTTGTAGAAGTATACACAGACTCCCCAACAACTGTTTTGTAATTTTTGTAGATCAGTGGGACACAATGAGCGTACTTGTCGCAGCTATGAGTTGATGATGGAGTAGACCCCAGCCTATAGAATGTAGACAAAAATGCAAGGCCTCGACCCAACTGTAGGGATGGTGCACGCTGGATTTCAGGGCTGAGATCTAGGACGAGGAGGAATGGGGCCAGGAAGGGGTCGTGGACATTTGATTTTCTACAATTGAGGAGGACTAGTACACTACGCCTGTGATTGTATTAATCCAACGAGAATGTCTTGTTCATATTGTGATTAGTTTGATTATGAAATGATAGATTGTCCTATGTTGATAACACAGATGCGTGAGAAAGGGGTACTCTAGTCCCCTCCGACTCAGAATATCCAAATGATGAAATCTAAACCCCACGACAAAGAACCCAACATGAACATGATGCTCAGAAGTGGTGCGACCATAGGGGAAGATAAGGGGAAGCAGCCTGAGGAAGGTACCTGGGTTCGTAAGGCTCCTGCAAAGGAACTTGAGTTCGACTTAGAATGCGCAAAGGAAACATTTATGGAAGCTAAGAAGAGTTTCACAGAGGCCTCCACTTCAGGTAGTAAGGATTAACCAAAGCAGGGAATGGATCCTTCCATGCTTACTACCTTTCCGGAGACATGCATAAAGCTGTTGCGCGATAATAGGTCAGTTAAAGGACAACATGAGTTGATCACTTGGTGTGCAGGGTCGGGTGAATCACGCGTAGTTTGGAAATTGGGAAAGCATACATTGTGCACTAGAAGGGAGATGAGATTGATAGCGTAGATTGGTGAATACAAATGGATCAGGTAATCTTGGACCTGGGGTTTGACGCAAACGTGTTACCTATGCAAACCTAGGAACGCATGGGTAGGCCCATGTTGCAGTGGTCCCCTATTAGATTACGAATGACGAACCAACAGAAGATCATGCCCATGGGAAGGTTGCAAGGAATAACAGTTGATATCGAAGGTGCAAGCACGCAAATAGACTTTGAAGTAATAGAGATTGTTGATGACAACAATCCTTATCCTGCGTTTCTAGGAATAGATTGGGTCACTGATATGAATGGTGTCATCAACCTGAAGAAGCGGAAGATGATATTTGAGAGAAGGTCCCTACACATGGTAGTTCCATTAGACCTAGCCAAAGGAGCGTGCTACACTGAACCTGTGCGCGACGATGAGCTAGATTGCATTTATCAGATAACGGTGCAAGACCAGAATTGGGTGAACCCGACTGCAGATGGGAGAATCTTGTGGGAACTTAACAGTTCCTATAATTCAGATCCAGATGAAGAAGCAGAATGCTGGCAGAACCAGTTACACGAAGTGACAACACTGAATTGCAACATGATGATTAGATCACTAGGGTGTGTGACAAAAGAAGCAAGGGAATTTCCAACATATGATGGAGTAACATCGGTGGATGAACTCCTGGAAAAATTTGAAATTGTAGTACTGGAACAGCAGTGGTATGATGCGATGGAATGGGTGCTATGCACAACACCTACACGATTGTGGAGTACACATCAAAAGACTACTGGAAACTGGTGTGAATGTAGAAGATGGGTGTTCTTACTGTTTGGAAGTCCCTAGTGTTGAACAAGCGTCAAGCAGCCAGGACGAAGCATCTTGCGCACCCACCTGTGTCGATGGGTGCAGACGTGTGTTATGCAAGCACATCCCAGACTAAGGATCGAAAATCAGAACCTGACATGGCAGCAGAAAAAGCAATGCACACCACAAATAGTCCACATCGGGGCATTCACAAAGCTATGCAGAATCATGAACATAGTTTACCAGCTAGAATCAACTGATTAGGACCTGCATATGCCAGTGGTCCAATGGGCCTATGGGGCCATGCACAAGAACCTGAGTGTGGGAATGATTCTGAAAATGATGAGCAGAGTCGAGGCGATAGATTTGGGAAAGAATCCTCACGCAATAACTCCCATAATTAGCACAACACATGAGGACTAGAGTGAAGAAAGTATGTAGCCACGTGAGGATGAATATATGCAGATTCAAGAAGCCCTTTGGCGAGGGAACTTTGAGCTTCACAAACTCAAAGAAGATCGGGTACGACTGAAGCAAGAAAGCATAGTAATGGACGTGGATATCAGAAAACTAGAGACCGAAATCGCGCAAACATGTCATGTCCATGGAAGGACAGGACAAAAACGGGAAACCATACCACAAAATTAGAAGAGTGTCACCAAGAATTTTTGACATGGCTGCAACCACACCTTACCAAACAAAGTAACCAAGGGAGCGCACCACATAAGGAAGAACGTGAGGCGCTGACTAGCGCGAGGGTAACTAAGGGATGCCTGCGGACTGGGTTGAAAGGTGATGTGAAGCCTCGCACCATGGGTACGACCACCTGACTATCTGTAGGAAGCACAGTCTCAATGCTACAAGCAATTGAAAGAAACTACGGGAATATAAAAAAGTCTACATGGGAGCTACGTGACAAGGAGGTTGCATGTAGGATCAATATGTCATAAGGGTCGCGACCATGCATAGGGGGCCATGCTACTATGCAGATAGGCTGGGAGGTGACTGTTGGTGTCACTGTTCATGACAAGAGGTCCAATTTAAGACAAAAAGAAGTGGGGAGTGGGCAATTAAGACAGGAATTAAGAGCTAGATTAGGGACGATATGCCACCAAGAAGGTATTAATGACTCAGAAGTGGAGGGAATGGTCGAATTCAAATTCAAACGATACTATAAAATACCTAGGTCTAGCCTCGAGGCAACACTTAGTTGTTTAAGATTTGGGCCGGTACAGAGCATTGAGCATAAGCACTCTGGCCACCCTTGAGTACGTGCCTGAGTGGATCTAGTGTAGATACGATGATGGTTGTGAGAACTAGAGTGCGATTTGTGGAAGTTACCCCAGGGCCTTGTATGATCCAGGAGGAGCCTGGAGAGGCGATAGCTGCACTGGAGGTTCCAAAGTCACCATGCATTCCACGAAAATAGAAAGACAAGAAAATAATGGGGCTAGTCCAGGTATCACCACGAAACCCATGGTTTAGTAAATTATAAATGGCAGAGAAGGGAAAAGCTATCTGTTATGAAACCAGCTCAAGAAAAGATAGAAAAGATAGATCAACGCCTTAGAATTCAGCCTCTTCGAGGGGGCAACCTCCTTTACATTACATAAATGAACAATTCTTGGATTATACAAATGAAAAGACCTCCTTTCTATATATAGGAGTCTAAGGGGTCATAACATATTCAGATCCGACATAACAATAATAATGTAAGGGCACAATAATAACAATGGTGGGCTTCTATGGGTTACAATAGTAACAATATGGGCACTACATAGGTACATCAATATAATAAGTGGGTTGTACTGATAACAATAAGGGGTTACACTAGTAGTATAGGGGCCTAACATACCCCTCTCCTTCAAAAAGTGTTGTCCTCAATGCTTGAGTAGTTGTTGATGTTTCTGTATAAAATTCTTGTCCTCCCATGTGGAATCTTTAGCAGGTAAGTTCTTCCACTTGATGAGATACTCTTAAATTGATTGATTTCGTAGCTGTCAGGTTCTTGTTTCTGTGACTGCTCCAGGTTCCAATATGATTTTTCCTTCCTCTTCAATTTTTGGCAATATTGTTTGAATTGGAATCTTTTGCAACTTTTGAATAAGTGGACATACTTCTTCATCCTTCTTCCATTCATCCCTTGCTTCTTTTATCCAATCTGGTTGGATAATAGAAATAGCACAAAACAATGCTTCCACATCCTCATCCTTTCTTGAGAGTGCATCTGCAACAAAATTTTGCTTCCATTTTCTATAAATGATATCAAAGTCATAACCCAACATATTTCTGACACATTGTTTTTGTTCTTCTAAAGATAATAGTTGTTCTAAAAAGTATTTAAGACTATCATGATCCATTTTTACATTGAAGAGTCTTCCCATTCGGTAAGGTCACCATTTTTTAAGTGCATGTAGTATTTCCAACATTTCCTTCTCATAAATAGCTTGCTTGAGATGTAGCAGTAAAAATACCCAATCACCTACATCAAAACATTTTTCACTACAATGTTGATCTACCTGTTGTTTCATTTGATTTTGCACCGAAGTGGCATTATCCTTTAAAAGTTGGAGAAATTGTTGTTGCTGCTCGATGTGATCTTTCACTGCTTGAACCTTTTTCTTCTTGATATGTCCTTCTATCTCTAGAGTTTGAGGAGTGGTAATTTCTTCCAATCCTTTACAAGATATGGTCGGTTTCATTTCTTGATGATCGATGTGATCTTTCACTTCTTGAACATTTTTCTTCTTGATATGTCCTTCTATGGTGATAGTTTGAGGAGTGGTAATTTCGACCAATGAATTACAAGATATGGTTGGATTCATTTCTTCTTTCTCGACGTGATCTTTCACTTCTTTCACCTTTTTCTTCTTGATATGTCCTTCTATCTTGAGAGTTTGAGGAGTGGTAATTCTTGCCAATGCTTTACAAGATATGGTTTGATTCATTTATTCTTTCTCTGGGGTGGGGTCCTGGCATATATCCTCTTCTTTTGATTTTTCTTGATCCTTTTCTTCCTCCTCTTCATAT
>APFE031340380.1:29973-42297 GCA_000404065.3 Pinus taeda
CCGTAGAGGGGGGCTACCCGCCCCCCTCAAACCCCCCGGACAGGGGGGGCTGCCGCGCCCCTTGTGACCCCCCTGCTGCGCAATCGACATGGCGAAGGGGGGGCCCTGCCCCCCTCTAACCCCCCAGTTCACTACGTAGGTTAGTCGTGGAAAGAATATAACACAACCCAACATTATTCACTTGCAAGTTGTGCTTAGTTGAGCAAAGTTATTGTAATACATCTCTATTCATCAGATTAATGCAAGAAGGCATTAGGATTTTTAGTAGATTGTTTTCCCTGGGAAAAATAGTGTGTGCATGTGTGTTGTTTCTTATTTCATGTCTGGAGTTTTTTTTTCTAAATTGTGAATTAAATTCCATAGAGCAGTATAGTAGTTTTGTGTCTTGTGATTTTGATTGAAAATTCATGAGCAGTTGCAAATCTACACCATAATTTGTACATGGTATCAGAGCTAGATTTGTAGAAACTTATACATGGTATCGAAGTAGGATTCGCATTAGAACCAGTCCTTGATGTTCCCATGTATAGTGATCATTGAAGAACTAATGAGCTATTAGGAGGCAAAGTTATCGATCCCTAGTTTAGGGCAGATCCAAAAGACCCTTGCAGACTTCTTAATGGAGGTAGAAGGTTGTAGTGGGTAGATCAATCAACCAATGTTTATTGACACAAAAAGGAGTTGTGATCATTGATATTGGTAGATTAAGGAGCAGCAATATTTCCCATAGGGATATTAAGACTCATAGGGAGTCTATTTTGAGAGAGAGTAGCCCTATGGAAGCTAGTACTTCACGATATGGGGAGATCAAACTCATTATTGTAGTAGTTGCAGCAATAGAGCAATAGCAGTAGCAGTATGAGTAGAGTATATTTCATTATGCATGCAACCATACCTCTAGGAGTGAGGTGGAGTAATGTAGAACCTTAGTCCTAGAGTTGTGGAAATTTGGGCATGGTCCATTGAGGTGTTCTCCTCACGGATCATTACCTTGATATGAGGGCCCACAATATTTAGTAACAAGAGGATTCGTGTCACTCGTATACCGAGGAGTGCAAAGGAGTGTCGATAGTAGAGTAGGAGGCTAAGAAGTAGAGTCAACAACAACAGAATTTTCCCAGTTGACATATGTAGACATAGTTGATTAAGGTTTTTTTGGATGCTTCTCGGTTGCAGATGATGTAGTAGTAGCAAAAATAATGAGAGATGTTGCATGTAGTACATTCCACAGGTGAAGGATAGGGTTAGTTGATAATCCCTTTCTTGCTGAGAGGGAGTGTTGAAAAATGTAGCAAGAAAGTATCAAGTTGATTTTTCCTTAATCAAATAGAGGAAATTCAAAAATCCACATCAGCAGACAACTTGGAGGAGTTAACTGAGGTGACATGGCTCTTGTCACTTAGTTAAGATTACTCAATTCGAGTTAATGAGTTGAAGTTAATTTTTCAAGTGTTTATTCCTATTTTATAGGATTGTAGCTCACTTAATTCGAGTTAGGGGCATGAATTTCAGTTGTATGCAGTAATTCCTAAATTTTAGGAGCCCATGTTAAGTTAATTTTAGTTGTTTTTAGTTAAACTAGTTTCAACTGTTGGAGGAACTAGTTGGTGTTCAGTTAAGTAGTGGGACATTACTTCAACTCAAATATCATCTAGTTAACTGATCAGTAAGCTAATAATTAGCTCATGGATGCAAAGAATACAAGTTTCCTAGTTGCGGTGGAGTTTCAAGGTAGTTAACTAGTAGTTGTAAACTAGTTGGGTGTACAGGTGTTTCATGAGGTCAGGTGGACCATCCTTGGGAATTGTATAATGAATTAGAGGAATTTCCTATTTAATAGGGGCTCAATTACTCAGTAATTTCACAAGGAAATAGGGGCTCAAGCAGAGGCTAAAATTGACTAAGTCTAGGTTAGAGCTTTTGAGTGAGAAAATATATAGGTTATTCACTTGCAGGTTATGCTTAGTTGAGCAAAGCAATTGTAATACATCTCTATTCCTCAAGTTAATGCAAGCATGAATTGTGGTTTTTAGCATATTTCTTTCCCCAGGAAAATACTGTGTTCATGTGTGATGTTTCTTATTGCATATCTAAAATTTTTGTTCTAAATTATGAATTAAATTCCATAGAGAAGTAGAGTAGGTTTGTGTCTTGTGATTTTGATTAATACTTCATGAGCAATTGCCAATACACACCATAATTTCTACAACTTTGCTGAGGACTCTGAGCACTCGACTTTGGCCTATATCTCATAAGCTTGTAATATGTGTGTGAAATGCAAAGGCCTTTCCCTTTGAAACTTGCATGGTTCAACTAACCCTCATGAACTTATATGGGATTCAAACCCATCCAAGGCAATACAACAATATATAAAAGAATTGCGTGCTTTTGTAGACAATTCCATAGTACAAGAAATCCATTACAAGTATTTTTAATGTCAGAATTTAATCAAAAAACAAATATTTGCATATCTCTTTTACCCTTGGAATTAAACCTATTTTGAAATCATTAATAAGCACAACAATTATCCATTATTTAACAATCATAAAAAAACCATGATTTCTCAATATTCCTATAGAATTAAAACTTTCCTTACTGAATCACGCAAAATGACATTAGTCATCAATCACACAGGAAGTAAAGGTTCCTCATCATCAGTCTATGCATTTTAATCACATGGAAAACATTTATAGAATGTTTATATAAGGTTCACATGCATAGGCATTCAAATAAGCCTTTAGACATATATTTGACAACACAATGAGCATTTACACAACAATCACATGCACAAAAAATTATATGAGCACTTATCCTATAATGTGAAGCGTGGAAACTAAGATTGGGACCTCAACTCTCCACCCAACCTTACAATAAGTACATTGTGAGCTTTATTACAGTCAAATACCTCCAATCCAGAGTTTATAGCTTGAAGAAGAGTGCTTTAAGGGAAACTACTCACACAATCAACACCACTAGGAGTCTGAGATACACCCATCTCCACCCAACAACCAAATGCCCCTAGGAATCTTGAGATCAACCATCTCCACCCAACAACCATACTTTGATACCCAGTGCCTCCACCCTATACTAGAAACCTAGAGGTCACTGGAACATTACAAACCAGTAGTCTAACCTTGAAATACACATAGCAACCCACTTTGTAAGAACCAAGAGTCTAAAAGGAGTCAAGGCCTCCACCCAAACTAGAAATTCCAATGTCCTTAACATACATCCCTTGAGATAATGTATTTCTTTGTTTAATCACTACAACGTGCTTGTTCGAACTAATTTGTGCTCCCACACTACTTATCTCCTTATTGTGTCTTTGCGCACACTCCCTTGAGGTTGAGTTCTCTCTCTCTCTCTGTGAACATTCCACTTATTTATTACCACTTGTCATGTGCTCTTGGCCCAAGCCTATGGGAATTTTCTTGATTCTTCTGTGTTGTGCACACTTCTGTAGCACCACAACACTTTGTTCCTTGATGTTCTCTGGTTGTGTGTTCCGCTGCATTTTCCCATACGTTTTTGTTCTCTTCCTACTTACACACATAGAGTCTATTCTTCCTTTTGATTCCTTCTTTATCCTTTCCTTACTCCTCTTCTGCTGAGTCTCCTATGTTTTTTCCTCCATGTGTTGTCTCTTTCTCTAGATACCTACTCTCATTTCATTTTGGTTGTAGGTATTAGTGGGCGTGTTGTTATGTTTGCTCCATTTCTTTTAATTCTTTTGTCCTTATTTTCTTATGGACTTGCCCAAAGGAGTATGATATTTTATCCTCTTCCTTATGATCCATAGATGTGAAATCAGCCCATTTAAAGGACCACCATTTAACCCGTGATTAACATTAAATTATTGAAAATGCAACGAGAAAATCCTAATTTATTTTTACCTTGATTAAATTAGGAGAAGTTCGAATTTCAATTTCAACAGAATACTTGGAAGTAGTTAACTAAAGTGACATGGGTCTTGTCACTTAGTTAACTCAATAAATTTGAGTTGGAGACACTTGAATTCAGTTCTACATGATTGATTGCTAATTTGTAGCAATCTATTTCATTTTATTTGAGTTATTGTTAGTGTAACTAGTTCTCACTATTAGTAGAACTAGTGGAGGTGCAATAAAAGGTGTGTAAATATTTTCACACTAAGTGATCATCTAGTTAAATTGATCAATCAACCTAAATTAACTCATGCAGGTAGAGAATTATAGTTACTTAGTTGAGATTGGAGTTCAAGGGCGATGTACTATTAGTTGTAGAATTTTCCAAGTTGTACAGGTGGTGCATGCAATCAAAGAAGGGCCTAAAGGAATTGCAAAATTCTAAATGAATAATTTCCCTAATTAATATGAGGATAATTCCTTATCAAACAAGGCAAGGAAATAGGAGCTTGGCAGGCTAATATATTGGCTAAGTATTGGCTTGATTTAGATTGTGAGGCAGTGAGATAGATTATACTAGTGTGGGGGTTGCTTAGGCTGGCGCTATTCTCTATTATTTGATTAATGTAATACAGATAGTAAGGGGTTTTAAGTAGTTGATTTCCCCTAGATAAATATCTATGTAAATGTGTTCGATATTGATGCATGTTAATGATTTGCGTTCTCAATCGTGATTTTCTTTCCGTAAATGAGTAGAGTAACTTCAAGTCTTGTGATCTAGTAAATTTCATCATCAATTTTGAATCTACAATTAAATTTCTACATGGTATCTTAGAAGGAATATAGAAGAGAATTCAAAGTTGTCCTTGCAGGTGGATCAAATTTTGCAGGATCAATTCTTCAGAGCTAGCAAGATGGCCTTCTATTGACTGAGATTTGAGTATGCCCTTGAGGATAATTCGAATTATGTTTCTTAGAAGGGCATGATGGAGGCAGTGTTGGAAGATAATGGGAAGAAGGAATTCATAGATAATGATATCTTGAAGCCTCCAACATTCGATGCTCAAGATCTAGCAGAATGGAAGAAGTGTGTAGCAACGGCTCGGAGGCACGTATTGGAGGGAGTTCGAGACCATATTGTCTCGAATATCCATGGGAAATAGATTCCATATGAAATGTGGTAGGCCTTAATAGATTTGTTCCAGAACAGTAGTGACCACAAGATACTAGCACTAAAGGACAAGCTTCAGAATATCAAGTTGCAGAAGGGTGAAACAATTCCATAGTACCTTAGTAGGTTCACACAATGTCCTGATGAACTTGGTCAAGTTGGTGTTATTGTAGTAGAGGATGATCTGGTAATCTTAGCACTTCTAGGCCTTCCCAAGAGTTGGCACAACTACCAGGATTCAGTAAATGGGAGGGAGAAGCTATCAAATTGGGAATGCCTTTGGTATGATTTGGTACAAGAGGAGATAAGGTGGAACACTAGAGACAAAACCTCATCCAAGGGTGATGATGAGTATAACTATGCCTTGGATGGAAAGGAAAAGAAAGGGAAAGGGAAGAAATCCCAATCTAAAGAATTGGGTCAAGGGGACAAGAAGAAAGACTTGTCCAAAATCAAGTGCTTTCACTATCATGAATTGGAACATTATGACATGAAATTTCCACACAAGAAAGAAGGCAGGAAGACCATGGGAGGAGGAGCAGGTGAAGCCTTGGATTCACAGTAGGAACTTGATTTTACCCTTATTACATGCATGGAAATCACATTGATGGGTAGTTTGTGGTATCTCGACAATGGTGCCTCTTTCCACATGAAGGGAAACAAATAATTTTTTAGCGACTTGGAGGAGAAGGTTCTTTAGATTCACATTGAGATGGGAGATGATTCAATGTATAGCACAATTGGTATTGGTACAGTTACTTTTCAGAGGGAGTCAGGCTCCCCTGTCAGGATCAAGGATATGATGTTTGTACTGGGTCCAAATAAGAATATTGTTTATGTCGCAATGCTGGAAGATCATGGCTGCAATGTGATATTCAACAAAAGAAATTCTTTCTTAAGACAGATCACCATGCGAAATTTGAACTGGATCAAGGTTTGAGTGAAGAAACTCTACAAATTAGATGTGAAAGATTTTACAAAATTAAGCACAAAACCATAGAAGGCGCAGATCCGAGAGGTCGATGAATTATGACATATAAGACTTGGTCATTTGCATCATGGCACTTTGAAGATCATGCAATAGATTTCTATAGGCCACCCTAATGGAGCATTAGAGTAGATGGATAGTTACAAAGGTTGTACATTAGGGAAGTACAAAAAGTCCACCTTCAATGATTGGGAAAACAAGTCTCACGCAATCCTTGAAAGGATCCACTCTGATGTATGTCGACATTTCTCGATAGCCTCCACCGCCAAGAACATGTAATATGTTAAATTTGTGGATGATTTCTCATTGAAGTGTTGGATCTACTTCATGGAGAAGAAAGACCAAACATTCTCCAAACTTGTTGAGTTTAAGGCACTCATTAAGAAATATACTGATAGGAAAGTGAAGGCTCTCAAGAGCAATAACAATGGTGAGTACGTGTTGAATTATTTTAGAAAACATTGTGCAAAGGAAGGCATTCGATAGAAGTCAAGAACACCCCATAACCCACAACAGAATGGGGTGGATGAGAGGAAAAATATGAGTATTGTGGGAGAAGCATAGAAGATGTTGCATGACCAAAGGTAGGTTGCTACAGCTGAGAACGCATCGATGCAAATGAAAACAAATATGGTGAAGGCAGTCGACTGCAGCGTACTTAAGCTTACAGGAGTGTTCTGCAGTGATGAGGAGAGGTGGCAAGAAGGGTACATTATCCCCATTCGGACCATTGGTCCCTACTTCAGTGCCATTGTGAAACTTCATGCTGCCTGCCTATAATCACTTCTAGCATTCCAGTTATATGCCGCCACTACCTGTTTTGACTTTTTACCGAGTTGACTGAACACACGTGCTAACTATACCCACTTAACGCTATTTGAACTAGGCGAGGTGTTGTTTGACCTAGACAAGGGGTGTTGTTTGAACTAGACAAGGGTGGCCAGTTAACTGGCCACCGATCTCATTTAATTGCAACCATCTCACTTATCCATGTAGTTTTTAAATTATACTCATGCAATAGAGGAACGGTTTTAGTCACTTACCTGTTAGTCACTACTGTGCTGTTGCATGCTCAGACTTTGGCATTCTGTTCATGGACTGCTACTGTTGGCGCCCATGGCTTTTGAATTGGTGGCTTGGCTACCTCATGTTGGTGATATTTAACCAAGACCAGTTCCTTCCATGTTTTATCATCTGTGGCTACGCTGACCTTGCCTCTGGAGCTCGATTTTAAAGGGGATTAGCTATTATAGGAATCTTGCAGGATTTCCTATAATTGCTTCTCCCCCTAAAACGTTTGGCTGAGGCTTGAACAAGGACTGGAGAGATAGCTAAGGAAGGTTCTGTCGGCCAAGGAAAAGCAGTTGGGATGCACCAGGTAAGAGATAAGCTAAGGATGTTGCTATTTTATTCTTCATTTTTTTTTAACAAAAGACGCAGGGTTTCTGTGTCTTCTTGTGCAGGGAGGAAAGAAGCGAGTGGAAATGCAGTGGTGCAGGTATGGAATGGAGAGTTAGGAGGATGAATTATGGTAGGGGGGTCCACAGGTCTTCTGGACAAGTTTCTAGCCCTCTGATCCTTTTCTAGACTTGATTTCAAGCTCTCTGTGGTTTCTACAGGAGCCTCCTGTAGAATGCACAAAGCTTCCTGTATGATGCATAATTTCCAGAGCAAGTGAGACCAGGGACTGGGAAAATACAATGGTGATGGAGAAATGATCTATCAGAGGTGTATTTGGCTCAACCATGTCCCTTTTTCTTCTGTGGCCCTCCTACAACCTGCAAAGTATTCAAAAGAAGTTAATTTTTTTATGTTCCTGTTTTTTCTTCTTTTTTTGTTCTTTTTTTTTTTTGATGAGACAGTTGGGGCACCTCTAGGAGTTTTCCACCCTCACTACTTGCCCTGGGTACCTCCAAGGGAAGGTTTTCACCTAGGGATCTTTTATTCTCCTCTTTTTTGTTTTAGAGTTTGGGTGGAGTGGAGGCAGAGACTTTCTCCACTACCAACACTGTTTTACTCAGATTCTCAATGAATTCTTGCTTGGAGAGCACCTTCTTGTAGATTTTCAACCTATGCCCATTGACAAGCATGGGGATGGCTTCTTCATTGATGGTCCTGATCAGAACTGAACCATTGTCATTCCACCTTTCTACTGTGTACGGTCCCAACCATCTTGTCATCAGTTTGCCCTTGAAATCTTTATACCTTGAATCATACAATAGCGCCCAATCTCCTTCGTGAAATTGTTTCTCTGTGAGATGTTTATCATGCCATATTTTCCTTTGAAGCTGGACTACCTCTGAGTGGGGAAGGGCCTACAATATTTGTTCCTCCAATCCATTTAGCTGAAGTAACCTTTCCTTTTATGCATGGCTGAGATCTAAGCCTAGCTGAGCTTCCATCCTTAGTGTGTTATATTCAAATTATATTGACAGCAAATCCTTCTTCCCATAGACCAGCTCATAGGGTGTGAACCTTGTGGTGGTCTTCCAAGTGGTGTTCTAGGCCCAGATGGCCTCAACCAATTGATCTGCCCAATCTTTTCTGCTATTGCTCACTACCTTGGTCAACATTCTTCCAAAGCTCTGTTAGTGACTTCCACCTGTCCATTTACTTGTGGATGATAAGGGGTGGAATTTTTCTGCTTAATTTTGTGATGTGTGAGTAGGTCTTCAAGCAGATTGGAGGTAAAATAACTCCCTTAATCTGTGACTAACTCTCTTGGATATCCAAACTTGTAGAATATATTCTCTCTCAAAAACTCAACTACTTTTTCTTCTCTTACTGCCTTGATTGCCTTTGTTTCTACCCATTTTGTTAGATAATCAGTGCACAAAATGATGTAAGATTTCTACTTTGAAGGAGGATTGATAGGACCCACAAAGTCCATGCCCCACTTCTCAAATGGCTCAAAAGTAACTTGATGTTGCAGGGGTATCTCATCCCTTGCAGTAGGTTTTCCCATATTTTAACATCGGTCACATTGGCTTATATATCTCATTACATCTTGATGAAGAGTGGGCCAATAGTAACCCGCTTGCAGGATTTTGAAGGCCGTCCTCTTTGCTGCAAAATGGCCCCCACAGGGCCCATCATGACAGGTTAGGAGAATGTCAAAAACTTCCTCCTCCCTGACACGTCTCCTCAAAACCTGATCTAGGCCAAGTTTGAAGAGATTTCCCCAAATCCAATTGAAAGGGGCACTTTTCCTCATGATCTTGCTCTTCTCTTTTGAGGACAGGTGTAGCGGGAACTGTGTTGAAACCAAGTAATTTGCTATATCAACAAACCAGGGAGAGAGTACTGAGATAGAAAATAGGTGTTCATCTGGCATTTGATCATCCACCATTCCTTCTTCACCTGCAGGTAGATCGATTCTAGACAAAAAATCAGCAACAACATTTTCCTTACCCAGCTTATCAACAATGGTTAATTCAAATTGCTGCAATAAAAGCAACCATCTAATAATGCATCATTTAAATCTAGTTTTTTCATAAAACACCTAATTACAGCATGATCAATGTGTACAAATTTCTAATAGCCAGTGATGTAGTGTCTGAACTTATTTATGGAGTGAAGTACAGCTAGGAGCTCCTTTTCAGTTACAGTGTAGTTTAATTCTGCCTTTGACAAGTTTTTAATTACAAAATATATGGCATAATGTAGCTTCTCATCAACTTGCCCTAAGGCTGCTCCTATCACTTTGTTCGAGGCATCTGTATGAATGTGGAAAGGTAGGGCCAAGATTGGACCTCACAAAATTGGGGCAGTCACCAGATTACTTTTCAAGGTATCCAGAGTCTCTTGACAGTTGTCAGTCCATATGAACTCAACATCTTTTCCCAAAAGACCAAACGATGGAGAGGCTAGCTTACTAGAATCCTTAATGAATCTTTTATAATACCCTGCTAAACCTAGGAAACTTCGAACATCTCTTACATTTTGAGGAGGTGGGACCCTTTGGATGATGGCAATTTTGTTGGGGTCCATTGGTAATCCTTGCTGAGAGATTCCATGACCTAGCACGGTCCCTTCAGTCACCAAGAACTCAAATTTTTCAGGACTGAGGGACAGGTTCATCTCAATACACTTGTCCAAAACTTTTCCCAGGTTAGACAAAGCTTCCTAGAAGTTAGAACCATAAGGGGTAAAGTCATCCATATAGAATTGCATTGCATCATGAACCAGTTTAGCAAATATACTCAATACTGCTCTTTGGAAAGTGGCGGGAGCATTGCACAATCCTAAAGGAAGGACCCGATATGCAAAGGTACCCCAAGGACAAGTGAAAGTGGTCTTATCCTGGTCTTTCGGGCTGACTTGGATCTAGTTGTACCCACTGAACCCATCTAGGAAGGAGAAAAATTTCTTCCCTGCCAGGCCATCTAACACTTGATCTATGAAAGGCAAAGGAAAATGGTCCTTCTTGGTGGCCTTGTTTAGTTCCCAATAATCGACATAGATTCTCCACTTCCCATTTTTCTTTGGCAAAGGAGAGACCCATTTGCTGTCAGAGATAGGGTAGATGAATCCTACAGCCAGTAACTTTTGCAGTTCTTAATTGACAATGTCCTTAAGGGCTGGATTCATCCTCCTTTGAGGCTTCTTGACTGGTTTGCAATCTTCTTTAATGTAAATGTGATGAGTATAGACTAAAGGGTGCACTCCCTTGATCTCCTTATAGCTCCAAGCAAAGGCATCCAAGTGGTTTCTCAATAAGCTACATAGTTATTTCTCCTGAGAGGTGGATAGGGATGAGTTGATCTTCAAGGTTCTTTCATGGCTAAATTCCACATTCTTAGCTCGAAGAGAGATCGAGTCAGCCACACAGAGATCAACTAACGGATTGGCTTGGGTTTCTTCCACCAACTCTTCTAATGGCAACACACTGGGGGGTTGGATTTTGAATCAAGTTTTCAATAAGATTATCCTCGGTTTGTGCACCCCCCCCTCATGGTAGCTTCCACTGCACACAATGGTGCATAATAGACTTCATCATCATCTTCCTCCTCCAACCAGAGAGGTAAATCATGTTCTAACAAAGGTTGGGCAAGAGGATATAGGACTAGCTGCTTGGACATATGCCCATTCTTTATTGTCATGTTCCTAGCTCAACAACTGATGTAGGCATCTGTAGTAGCCAACCAGGGTCATCCCAGGATGAGAGGATACCCAGTGAGCTTTGCCTTTGGTTGGAGAACCAGGAAATCAGTAGGGTACTCCCAAGAATCGATGGAGACCATTACATCTTCCACAATCCCTTCAGGGCTCACAATGGAGTGATCTGCTAACTGTAGTACTGTTGTGGTCTTTCTCAGGGAGACCTGAAGGTTGAGCTTGAGCATAGTGTCCTTGGTCATCAGATTAATGGTAGCCCTTAGATCAATCAGGGTATGGGGGATTATGGTGCCATTGATGTGGACATCGACTACAGGACTTCCAGGGTCTAGATATTTTGGACAGATTACCTGCGCCAACATCAGGTCGGACAGTTGTCCTATGACATTGATAATTGGAGCATCTCTCCTACTTCTGCCTGGGTGCCTGAAACACTTCTCCTTGATCATTCCATTATATATAAGCACATCCTTTATGGCTTGGAGAAGTCGTATTTTTACACATAACTGTTTAAATTCTCCCAGAATTTTAGTTTCTTCCGGGGTAGGTTGTGTTATTCCAGATAATCTCTCAAGAAAGGGTGGAACAGCTTGTGGTTCACTTTCCTCTTTTTCTTTCTCATCCTCCTTAGGGGGAGGCTGGTTATCTGGGAGAAACTTCCGAGATCATAGTTTAATCTCATGAATCTCCATACTATAGGTCAGGCATGATGTTTCCCCACTATATACCTACTGGGCCTGTCTATTATTCAGGTTCGACTTCGGTTGAGTAGGTATTTGAGGTTGCCTTGGTGGAGTAGGAGTCAATGGTTGTGGTTAAGCAGGTGGTGGAGGCAAAAGAGCGAGAGGAGAGTTGTACTGGGGCCTCCACCCCTGATGAGGTGCATTCCACTGAGGTTGTAGCTGAGCATAAGAGTGAAATGAATGAGTAGTTGGTTGAGCATGGTATTGAGATGGATATGACCAAGGAGGGGGTGTGGATATGGAAGGATGAGCAGGGGGACCCTAAGAAGGCATGGAAGTGGCTTGATTGGGGTTGTAATATGTCTGGAAATGTCCCTTGCATCCCCTATTGGTAAGGTCTAGGTTCATGAGGCCTCCTTTAGTTCATGAAATAAAGTGGTTTAGTAGCCCCTTCAGCCCCTTGGTATGCAGCGTTAAGTT
>APFE031340384.1:0-17021 GCA_000404065.3 Pinus taeda
GGATATTCTGACGAAGGCTCTCACCAGGAGCAAATTCGAGTACCACCGAGGCAGGATAGGGGTTGCTGATAATCCATATCTTGTCGAGAGGGAGTGTTGAGATTGCAACAAGATGATGGAGCTTAGTGAAAAGAGTCGCCTTCACTAAGTGGGCCCGCAGGCTATTTTTGGCGCAAGCCTATTTTTAGACTATGTCTATTTTTAGACATATGGATCATGTCTATGGATTGCAGGTTGTTGTTTATGGATGATTGATCAAGTTGGAAAAAATAGATGGACTTCTATTTTTAGACCACAGCGGAGTGACAACACAGCGGAGTGACTGCTCAGTCTAAATATAGAACAGTCAAATATTATTAGCTCATAATAATATTTAGACTATAAACTTTGTCTTATTCTCTTGGAGCACTTCAGGATGAGCTACGGATGTGGTACATGTAGATCCCAGAAGGAAATGTGTGGTTACCTATGGGATGACTAATATTTGCATGCAGGACTTCAGTTAGAACTCAAGTGAGTTGAGTTTAGTGGACTGGAGGTACAGTTGATGGAGTTGTGTTCAATTTAGCTTTGTTAAACTGGTTGTATTTAGTCTAACTGGCAAATAGACTAGAGATGAGTTGGGTGAATTAGTTATTAATTAATTCACAAGTTATTAACTCATAATGCAACTAATGAATACATCAGTTAACTCAGTTGCATGTTCAGTTCAGTAGGGACAGGTGTTAGAGAATCAGATTGCTATCAGTTGTGACTATAGTTGTGCATCAGATCTTGCACAATCAAGGGATTGAGTATGCCAATGAGTTTGCCCACGTATTTGCCCACATTGTAGCTTGTGCTCACATGATTTAGCCAAGGAAATACGTGGTTGCCTTGGAATTATCATCAGTTCTTGAGCAGGTATTGAGCAGCGGAGGCAGGCAAGCAGCGAAGGAGATTTGAGCCAGTGATTGATTCAGATCTGAGCTCTATTGTGTGTAACAGAGGTGGAGATACTTGTGAGAAGTATTATGCTGTGTAATGTTACATGACTCAATCATTAATATACAGATAGTTGGGGTTTTTAGCGAGATGCTTTCCCCGGGATACATACTGTGTTAATGTGTGAATGCTCTTGATGTTTATTGTTATTGATGTTGCTATATTGATGATCAACGTAGAGGAGCTTATGTATTGTGTATGTTTTCCGCAATAGTACATGATCAGGATAATCTCTGTTGAATATGTGTTAAATTATTCAAAAATTTCTACACGATTTGCGGAAATCGCAGAACAACTATTTTGGTGTCTGAACGAAATTTTGCAGCAAATGAAAATTATTCGTTACATGTTTTCCAGCCACCTGACAAGTAGCTCACCATAGTGCGGGCCCTGCACTCAGTCCTGCTAGAGCTTCCCACCTCAAGGGAATTGGTCCCCCTCCTGTAATATAATTTTCGAAGACAGGGAAATGGTCTTTATCATTCCCCTAGCTCTTACACTTGAGGCACCAGACTTCCTCGCACAGCTCTGGCCTAACCTCCTTCTTTTTTCAAGCTTTGCAATTCCAAGAAGAGGTTTTGCAAATGTGAGTGAATTTGCTGGACTCCTAAATTCACGACCTGAATAGGTATCTCGTGCAATCTCATTGCGATTTCCAAGACTTCTACCTGAGTTCCTATCTTCTGTTGTGACAAAGCAATTCTCAGGTGGGGTAGAAGCGAGGTTATGAACCATTTGCGGTGCTAACCATTTGTGAGCTTCATATTAGCTTTGTGGATCACACATTTCAGCCCTTGATCTAAATCCCAAGGCATCTCACTAGCCCTCATCACGATTTCCTTAAATCCAACGAATGAATGTGAGTCAGACTTAGGCGTACTAAACTCCTTATTTAAAGCATCCTTAATATATGCTAGCATTGCCAAAGTATAATCAACACAATACTTAATATACCATGTCAGTGCACGATCTTACAGAGCAGTAACTAAGTGTGCCTTCTTTATGTTGTCATTAGTGATCTACTGTGCGGTCCATACAACATTCGCAACAAACCAGAATCGATCTTTATCTTTGCTCCATATGCCCTTGAAAATCGGTAGCTTTATTGAGTTTGACATGTTGAATGGCGGTGGTGGTGGCAATGGTGTGGGCGAAGGTGTACGCTATGGAGGTGAAGGTGGGGGCAGAGTGGATGGAAGATGTATCCATGGAAAACACTATCTTATCAGTTGGACTATACTTTGCGGTGAGGCTTGTACCATTCCCTCGTCAATGCTTGAAGGAGGTTCAATTCATGGGATATATTCAGGGCTTGCTTTCTCTTGATTTATGAAGATCCGTCCACTTCGCATAGATCCAAACATCAAGCCAACGACATAACCCCTTTCTCACACAAGAGCATCTTAATCCTGGTATTCAAAGATCTCATATACTTACCTCGTGGTCCTTTGAAGAAGCGTCACTCTGCTTCGCTGTAGTTGACCAAGGTATCAACCATGAACTCTATAACAAATCCTCTTATAATTCGATTGAGCCAGTGGTCAACAACGCACACAATATTGTCTTCAGAAGTTTCCAACCTTTACACTAGCTCTGGAGTCCACACTATTGGGCAGTTAAGCCTCCACGTTCCTTGGCTGTCTGCCAACTTAGCTATCCACTCATATAGTACGATTGGGAAAGTGCAGAAGAAAATTTCATGTATTTCTGTGTGCAAATATCTTTCCAACCACTGTTCCTTTGATATGTGCTAATTCCTGTTCTCCTGTGCCACAAATACGTGAATCTTCCTATCCAACCACTTCTCAATTTATTTCTTGGTCATTTCTAGTAATGCGACATCACACATCTCTTTATGCAGATCAAAGTCCTGGCAACAGAACCATTCGTTGTCTTAGAGGATCTTGACCCAATTTAGAGTTAATTGTGCCAAACAAAACCCTACACTACTGGCCCTTTCGACATCAACCCGCATAGCACAGGCTGAAGTCTCACTTGAAGCAATATGGGGGGATGCTGGAACCAAGTTTCCACACCCAAATATTAATGTGATGTCGTTTATCACCCTAGATCTGCCTTCGTGTGGACCTATAAGCCCCTAAGGATTGGTACGACAACTTCACTTAAATGGCCCTTAGACCTTCGCGAAGGTCTATGATAAGATTTTGCGAACCCTTAACAAATGAATCTCCCACTTATGTTCACCATAAAGCAACCCTAGATCCAAGTTCGCACAGATATATTTAAGAGCTTAATAAACATAACAAAACTTATTATAATCCTCACATAAATACTTGGCATGCATTGTGATCAGTTAAAAGACTTATCCAATAAAGTAACACATCAATACATCAATATTTCATAAATACATTTATTTCATCGCAACATATATTGTAAACATAAATAACATAATTAAATAGATAAACACATGAATTTATCCAACAATCTTCTTTATTGATATTCAATATGATGTTACAAACTCAAAATTGTCCTGTGCACTCAGCTGTAGGGGTCTGCACAATCAACGATAGAATCATCTTTAGGCCTCTACGTACTCAGCTGCGGAGCCTTTTCCCTTCTCTATGACTCTGTAAGGGACACCTATTTATAGCTTTTTACATACAATCCCATGGTCCACAGGTCATGGGTGGATCTCAAAACCGACTCGTCTTGACATAAACAAGGGGTTAAAAACCCCTTGTTACTTCTAACTATCTACGTGCTCTATGTCCACAAATTATGGAGACTTTACATCTTTTTAGCAAAATTTACATCAAAACTTGAGTTTTTAACCCCAAAACTGACCCAGGGGACCCCATCCCAATAACCATAAAGCATCCCTCCCACTCCTACAACCCTTAAGTCCCGTATTTAATTATAGAGAACATATAGGATTGGATTTGATTTATGCCCAAAATAATTTTGAATAATTGTTTGAAACATTTTTTCTTTTGTCCTTTTTCCATGAGTTGTGTTTTTACTCTTATTATGGCCAGATGGTAAGATTTATGTAGCTTATTTACTTTCTTTATCTTCAATAATTTATCCATTCATAATGAATTGTTTCTTTTTAAGTTACTTTTGTTTTTGTTTTCAACATTATTTAGATAAGTGATTTGTTCTTCCACAATGAAGAGAAGGATTGGGATCAAAACAATGATTCTCCATATGACTAACTTTTTAACGATGTTGACACTTATTGTTGAGAATTTGAATATTTTTAATAAATTATGTGCTCACAAATTGTAGTCATCTTGATTAACTTCAAATATGCAACAGGTTTCTTTTATCATATCTAAAACGATGTCAATTTATATTGAATGATAATTTTTTCAAAGGTTTGAAAAATATCTTGAAAAAATCATTATGTAACTCTTAGTGTTGCTCCTTTGCTTCTTCAAATTCATTTTTGCACTAATGTTGGGGCAAGTTTTGATAGGAAGAAAAAAATGGAATTTTGAGGTAGTTTTGCGAGTTATGCACAAAGAAGAAAAGAAGCAACAATGCAAAGAGGCAGCACACATACATGTTACAGAAGCAGGAACGCATAGAAATGGTGCATACAGGAAAAACACACAAAATCAAAACAAGACATGAAAGCAAAGGAACCAAAATGATTAAAATTTACAACATCTTTGATTTTGTGTTGATTTGGTCCATATTAGCGAGTATAGTGTGTCTACCCATGGTAATTGTTTTATGTAGTAATGCCCATGGTATTCAAGTCTATGTAATTATGTATAAAGAGGAAAATGCCAAAGGGATTGGAGTTGGATGACTTTTGGTTTGGTTGGTCGATAGGTAGAGTAATTCTAGTTGCATTTTTGTATTACTGTAATGTTGTGATTAGGATGGTGACTCGAGATGAAACAAGTCTATAATATGGTTATATTGCGTTCAACGCTCCCTTTTCTTAGTAATGAAATATATCTGGAGATTGATGTGTGTTATTTTTTAAGTCATATACTATATCGACATGTCATGTTAATTGTGCTTGTGATGATGGATACCCCTTTTAAATTTTGTATTTCAGGTTAGTAGTGCTTTGAAAATTGTTATGAATATATATAATTGGGGTTAGCATTCAAATTGTAGGGTGTGTTGTAGAATGATTACACATATTAGATTCGCATTCCCTCCCTGTTGTAGAAGCATGGTTATTGTAGTCCCCATCAGTGCCTTGCATGAGACTTGGATTGTTTTACAGGTGATGTTATAAGTGTTAGTATCCAATGGGGTTTGTTGGTTGCATTTTGCACATTAACCCAGGTTGGATCATACAAAAGTGCCAATAGATGGTTCTGTGTAGTCTAGTTATTTAGGATACTCAACTCTCACCGGAGTTCAGAAAAAATGGTTCATAAGTATGAGAAGCTCACGTGATACACATTTGATCCTCATCGTTATGCATTCAGGCCAAGTGAGATCCTTATCAATAGTGGGAACAATGCCATTTTTTCTTAACTTACAAAGATGTTCAGGCATATGTGATTCATGTGAAGATGATTGAAAACAACCAGTAGCAGGGGAGATGAATATACAAAATTCAAATAACAACAAGGAGCAACACCAAGGTGATACAACACAAAGTACATGCCAATGGGAGTGAGACACAAATATGGGACTAGAACAGTCACAAACCCAATTTGCAACAACAAATTCAAAATAATTTCAAGCTATGATGTGTGCAAGAGTGAATAGGACCTCGACCACAAGTGTGGGGGTAGGTACATCTTGTGCTGAGAAGAAGCACAAAGCAACTCATCTCACTCAGATGACACCTCTATCGAAATATGCTATCAAACATATTCTTGAGTAGGTCAAGAAGAAGACGAAGGAGGCACTGGGTAAGGTAAACAAGATGAAGAGGGAGGCACTGGGTAAATGCAACAAGGTAAATAATGCACAATGGAGCTATTAAGCCAGTTGCTAGACCAATAAGTCAATTGCAGCACAATTGACTACAATAAAACTAGTTTAGCAAATGGGTGCTCAAAGTGAGCCTAGTATGTTAGAACCATGGGAAAATACTTCTATCATATCTAGAGAGCATCAATCACTTTAGATCTCACTGAAAGAAGCGAAGTTCCCCATTGAATAATTACAATAACATGTTATATGTTTGACACATATCAATTTAAATTATCTCAATTGTCTTTGGATAGTTTACGCCATTTACAGAACAATGTATTTATGGAACTACAGTTGTGCACCACAACCACAACATTGGAATTAGTGAAGAAACTTACGAAGTAGGAAGTATTGCAACATGATAAGGTGAAGTTAGTGGATGAGAAGCAATAGGTTGTGGACAAAGAAATGGGATTGCATGTAGCTGTGGAAGCAATATATAGGTAGGTTGTGCCAGAGCTTATGGAAGATGAAGGTAGGTTGTGCCAAAGCTTATGGAGGATGATACCAAAGCAGAAGTTAAAGTCATAAAGATTGGAGAAGTTACACATGTGTTTAAAGAAAATTGAGTTAAAAGTGAAATAAAGACCGTCTACATCACAAGAAGAGCGACAAAACCACACAAAAGAGTAGAAAACAGGTGCCTAATTTGCGCAGATACAACAATTATATGCAACAACCCTGGTGAAAATTCTATTGAATAATGTAAATAAAGGAAAAAATAATACCATGGGTAAGGGACACATATTCCAAGTTGAATGTTGGGAAAATATATCCTAGTGGGCATCACTAGATGTGTGTTTTGGCTAAGGAAAGTTGGCAAAGGCATTAAAAGGAAAAAAGGCATTTTTGGCATATTTATATGAAAATAAAGGAAATTATGAGAAAAGTAAGGTGAAAGGTCACAATTTGCATGTGAGGAGGAAATTGAAGGAAAATAATGGAAAATGAAGAAATTAGAGGCCTAATTCATAAAAAGGCTTATGAGGATCAGTTGGAAAGCTCTTGACTCAGGCTTGGTCAATGTAACCTTTTGTTAGTTCAAGTTTGGAGCTCTCTCATTATTCTCTCTCTCTCACTCTTGGTCACGTAGAGTTTTCTTGGAACACTCTAGCTTTGGATCAAGGAAGGAAAAGAAATCAAAGGGAAAGGAAGGAAAGTAAGGATCAAGGAAGGAAAAGCAAGCAAAGGGAAACGAAGGAAAGAAAGGATCAAGGCAAAAGAGAAGGATCAAGCAGCTTCAACATGAATATTTGTAGGTAATATTTTGCATATGTGATTTGCTAGCTGGTTTGGACATGCATGGATTTTCATGTTGGTGTATGGTTCTCTTGCTATCGGTGGCATGGTTTTATCGGGTTACGACAGTGGTTTTCAGCCTAGCCTTTCCTTTTTAAGGTCACCAATGATATTGAATCCCTTATAGTAACCTCTCTCATCACATGTTTTCCCTATTGGTTAGTTTCTTGGGTGGAATTGGGAGGATGGCGTGTTACATTATAATAGTAATGTTGAATTTCGTATGAAGAGGGAGTGAATTTATGGACCAATATCTTGCATAACCAGGGGTTAAAGGATATCACTCAGAAAATTTAGGTTGTAGAAGACCCGTTAGAAATAATTTTTACTATTATTGCTAAGAAGTTGTTGTTGGACAAGGAGATAATGAGGGACACCAAGCATGAATTTGTTGGCATTATGATGCACGTGTTGTACTTGATGGCAACCCACTCATAGAAGAACAACTCAATTATATATAACTAGATGAGTCTACAGAAGAAATATCGATGTAACATAATACATGGGATGCAAGACAAAGGAATCAGATGACAGATTATAGTGCAACAGTATTATTTTCGGGTTCCGCAGGTGCGCCGATCAAAAGGTGCGAACGTCGGCAGGTTGCGCAGGAGCGCCAATCAAAAGGTGAGGACAGGTTCGCTGGTGTACCAAACAAAAAGTACGGACGTAAAGTACACGCACTTTCATGTAGAGAAACACACGCATGTGGGAAATCTTATGATTGGTCCATGGTATTTAGTTCGACAGTTTTGATCCTATGGTTTTGGTCCGTGGTTTTGCATCTAAAGTATTGAACCGAGGTTTTGGGTCCCTAGTATTGTATCTCTATGGTTTTGGACCATGGTTTTAGTAAGGCCTAAACTATAAAAAGGAAAGGAGATCATTTGGCTGAGATAGATGTATTGAATATATTAAGGAGCATGAGATCTGAAATACTGGTGATCGGTTGGTGAGATATAGTTGGACCTGAATCAAGGAGAAACCTGAGTATTACAAGTCGGATCTAGTAATGGGTCGAGATCTCTTTGGCACATGATCAGATCTGTAAATCTGATAGTCTGGGGTATAATTGAAGACTGATAAATTGTCTATACCCAGAGGTCCGTAGGCGCGACACAGTGCAGGTGCGCAAGTGCGACACAGCGCAGGTGCGAAGGTGCGCAGGTTTTACACAGTGCAGGCACGAAGTCTGTAGGACCGACACAATGGAGGTGAGGATCCCCACAGGTTCGACACAGAGAAGGCAGAGATGTTCACAGGTTACTATTGGTGAAGTTGCGCATCTTTCTTGAAATTTGTTTTAGCTGATTTTGTCTATTCTGTAGTGTTTTGGGTTCAGAATTGGAGTCTGGTTACTGTTTTCTGGTTACAACATTCTGAGAAGTGTTTGATTGATTCTATATATTGGGGTTTTCAGTGATTCAGTTTTGAGTGATGTGAAGATTGATGTTGTTTGATTGTGTGGTTCAATGATATTGATGGGTCCAGTATGAAAATGGGATGAAACGTGGCCTTTCAGATTATGGTGTTGTGCTTTAGGAGTATCCAATCTGAAAATTTATGAAATGTGGTACCTGGAGGAAGAAAGAGAAGGTGGTTTCCTTCTGTAGGTCGGCACCTACGTACTAGTACATCAGCTATTACAAGAACTACGAGGGTGGTAGCTCCCTTCCAGTAACAGCTGAAAAATGAGTAAAGGTTGGAGCATCTCAATAGGCTTGCACCTACGTACTAGTAAATGGATCAGCTAGTACAAGAGCTAAGGGGGTTGTAGCTCCCTTCCAGGAGAGTCTGGAGAACGAGAGAAGGTTGTAGCCTTCTACAGGTAGAACCCTGTGTACTGGTATAAGACAGCACCAATACAAAATCATTGTAAAAGAAGTTTCTTATTAAAAGGAAGATTGAGACGACTTGCAGCAGGTGGTTTTCACCCACATTGGGTTTCCACCTTACATCATGGTGTTCATGTGTGCTTCTTGTGTGTGATGATCTATTCTATTTTACTTCTCCTGTTTACTGGTCATATGGTTAACTCATAAAGGATCAACTAACTGAATCATAAGTTTACTTGATATACACTTGTTGCATTACACACAGTTGCGGTTTGCCTTAGCTAAAGAAGCGTATATGAATGTTAATATGGAAATGAAAAAGTTTTATTGATTTAATAATACTGATTCACCCCCCCCCGCCTCTCAGTATTATTTCCAACAGAATTAGCACATAAAGTGGAAGACTTGCAGGAGTAAGCATTACAATTTACAAACAAAGTTGGAATAGTACAACAAGAAAATAATGTTGCTATGGACAACATGAAGCAATGACTTACCTCTACCATGACACTTAGGGTATATGCCATAATCATTGTACAATCTACTTAGATGTAGTAAAGGATTGAAAATTTATGTAATTCCCTCAAAGTATTGAAAGATATGACTAAGGATAAAATGCATTCATTGAAGTTTGGATGAGTGGCTCAAGATGAGCCACAAGTGAGTGTTGGGAGCCAGTTTTGAAATGGAAAAACGATGGAATTTTGGGCAGTTTTGGGGGTTGTGTGCATAGAAGCAGAGAAACAATAGTGTAGAGAGAGTGTAGAGAGGAAACATGCAAACATGTTGTATAAGCAAGAGCATATTCCAATTTCATGTAGGCATCAACCTGATTGAGGCACTGACCTCTGAAATCTGTAACCACCAACTTGTTGTAGGCTCCAACTTGATTGGGGCACTAACCTCTAAAAATCTACAAGCACCAACTGATTGTAGGCTCCAAACCGATTGAAGCACAAAATATTAAATACTCTTATTCCCTTTACCATGATTTTACTCAATCAACGTGGCAGTAGTTCTTACAATAATGTGATGATTAAATTGTTGATCATTGATCAAGCCATTAACTCGCATCTCTTGTAGCCATTGTGAGTGAGATCAATCAACTATTAGGTTAGGTAAACCAATGATCCAGGTGGATATTCGTGGCCACCTGCCTATTCCACTTGGTCACTCAACATTTTTTCTTTCAGTTTGCTTAATTGTAGCACAATTTACAATTTACTGTTCTCCCTCTCTTTCACTCTTGGTCACTTAGAGTTTTCTTGGAACACTCTAGCTTTGGATCAAGGAAGGAAAAGAAAGCAAAGGGAAAGCAAGGAAAGCAAGGATAAAGGAAGGAAAAGAAAGCAAAGGGAAACAAAGGAAAGAAAGGATCAAGGAAGAAGAGTAGGATCAAGCAGCTTCAACATGAATATCTGTAGGTAATCTTTTGCATATGTGATTTGCTAGCTGGTTTGGACATGCATGGATTTTCATGTTGGTGTATGGTTCTCTTGCTATCGGTGGCATGGTTTTGTCGGGTTATGATAGTGGTTTTCAGCCTAGCCTTGCCTTTTTAAGGTCACCAATGATATTGAATCCCTTATATTAACCTCTCTCATCACATGTTTTCCCTATTGGTTAGCTGCTTGGGTGGAATTGGGAGGATGGCGTGTTGCATTATAACAGTAATGTTGAATTTTGTATGGAGAGGGAGTGAATTTATGGACCAATATCTTGCATAACTAGGGGTTAAAGGATATCACTCAAAAATGTTAGGTTGTAGAAGACCCGGTAGAAATAATTTTTACTATTATTGCTAAGAAGTTGTTGTTGGACAAGGAGATAATGAGGGACACCAAGCATGAATTAGCACATAAAGTGGAAGATTTACAAGAGTAAGCAATACAGTTTACAAACAAAGTTGGAATAGTACAACAAGAAAATAATGTTGTTGTCGACAACATGAAACAATGACTTACCTCTACCATGACACTTAGGGTATATGCCATAATCATTGCACAATCTACTTAGATGTAGTAAAGGATTGAAAATTTATGTAATTCCATCAAAGTATTGAAAGATATGACTAAGGAGAAAATGCATTCATTGAAGTTTGGATGAGTGGCTCAAGATGAGCCACAAGTGAGTGTTGGGGGCCAGTTTTGAAATGGAAAAACGATGGAATTTTGAGGCAGTTTTGGGAGTTTTGTGCATAGAAGCAGAGAAACAACAGTGTAGAGAGAGTGTAGAGAGGAAACATGCAAACATGTTGTAGAAGCAAGAGCATATTCCAATTTCATGTAGGCATCAACCTGATTGAGGCACCGACCTATGAAATCTGTAACCACCAACTTGTTGTAGGCTCCAACTTGATTGGGGCACTAACCTCTAAAAATCTACGAGCACCAACTGATTGTAGGCTCCAAACCGGTTGAGGCACAAAATATGAAATACTCTTATTCCCTTTACCATGATTTTACTCAATCAACGTGGCAGTAGTTCTTACAATAATGTGATGATTAAATTTTTGATCATTGATCAAGCCATTAACTCACATCTCTTGTAGCCATTGTGAGTGAGATCAATCAACTATTAGGTTAGGTAAACCAATGATCCAGGTGGATATTGGTGGCCACCTACCTATTCCACTTGGGCACTCAACAATTTTTCTTTTAGTTTCCTTAATTGTAGCAGAATTTAAAATTTACTATTCTCCCTCTCTCACTCTTGGTCACTTAGAATTTTCTTGGAACACTCTAGCTTTGGATCAAGGAAGGAAAATAAAGCAAAGGGAAAGGAAGGAAAGCAAGGACCAAGGAAGGAAAAGCAAGCAAAGGGAAACGGAGGAAAGAAAGGATCAAGGAAGAAGAGCAGGATCAAGTAGCTTCAGCATGAATATTTGCAGGTAATCTTTTGCATATGTGATTTTCTAGCTGGTTTGGACATGCATGGATTTTCATGTTGGTGCATGGTTCTCTTGCTATCAATGGCATGGTTTTGTCGGGTTATGACAGTGGTTTTTAGCCTAGCCTTGCCTTTTTAAGGTCACCAATGATATTGAATCCCTTATAGTAACCTCTCTCATCACATTTTTTCCCTATTGGTTAGCTGCTTGGGTGGAATTGAGAGGATGGTGTGTTACATTATAATAGTAATGTTGAATTTTGTATGAAGAGGGAGTGAATTTATGGACCGATATCTTGCATAACCAGGGGTTAAAGGATATCTCTCAGAAACTTTAGGTTGTAGAAGACCTAATAGAAATAATTTTTACTATTATTGCTAAGAAGTGGTTGTTGGACAAGGAGATAATGAGGGACATCAAGCATGAATTAGCACATAAAGTGGAAGACTTGCAAGAGTAAGCATTATAGTTTACAAACAAAGTTGGAATAGTACAACAAGAAAATAACCTTGTTGTGGACAACATGAAGCAATGACTTACCTCTACCATGACACTCCAGTTTTGACTAGTTCTGAGCAGTTTTTCACGAAGAACTTCTGGGAAAAGATGTAATCAGTTGATCTTGTTTCTTTAGGGTATGAAACAAAACTTTTAGGGGTTTAGAAGCCCTTGGTTTATGGACATATGTGATTGGGTTTGCAATGCCCAAATATGTCTATAACAAGGTATTGTGCATGTCAAATGGAGATCATTTGCCAAAGTTACGACCCCGTGAAGTTGGTGTACCAACTAATCCTAACGGTGCCCACAAAAGTTTGATGCTTCACCTCTGAGGGTTATTTTTTTGGATGTTTATGATTTTCCCTTGTTTCTCAATAACAAAAAGGCCTTCGAACCTCATTGTAACATAGTTTATAAGACATGCAATAGTCATATCTCTTCTCAGAGATAAGCTACCATCACCCAAGTTAGTTTATTTCCATTTTGCATGTAAACAATTTGTAGCATTTTGTTGTTAATGAATTGAACTTCAATTTTCACTCGAGTTCCATGTTTCTATTTTAATTTATATTTCATTACATTCCTGCATACATATGGATCAATGGTAGCAAGGCAATCCATTATTTCTCTATTTTTATGTGCATGTCCCCAATGAGGTTAAGGTATAAGCAGCTAGGACTTGAACTGCTTGAACCCTTGCAAGTTCGACCTCACTGACCCTGACAACCTCAAATGGTGGAAGAAAATAACGACGAGGGAGTAGGAGATCCTTTCAATTTTTTTCTCAAAGAAGCCTTTGAGTGACAAAGGAATGAGGTGATGAATAAATCTTTCTAGATCCTTCGGCAGGTATCAACCACCGAAGCATCTTCATCTAAAAAGCACCACGGGAGTGCCACCCCCTTCAAGGTACAAGTTAAATTTGATATTCCTATATTTGAAGGCCAAATAGATGTAGATGTTATAGATAATGGTTGAATTTGTTGGAAGGATTTTTTTCAGTCCATAATTTTTCCAATAGGGAAAAGATTACTTTTAGACTCCTCAAGGCCACCCCCCACATCAAGGACTAGTGGGAAACCTATTGCGAGTAGAGGGAAGAGAGGGAACCCTCACTATTTTTAGTTGCACCCACGTAGAATTCTTTATGAGACGTTGTCAAGGAACAATCTTACCCTGTGATTAGATATGAAGATAAGTACATAAAATGGACCACACTGCGGCAGGGAAGGGACCAAGACATATCAGATTTCACAAATATTTTTCATACCCTTCACACGAAGTTGGGTATCAAGGATTTCGAGCAAAATCTAGTACTCAAGTACAACAATTGTATACACAAATACATATAGGACGAGATGGAGTTCCTAGACATCTCGCTTGGCACCGCATGCTGATACATTGTCAAGATAAAAAAAAAATTAAATAGAAGAAGCGAGACTTTGGATTTACGTATCTAAAGCAAGGAAAACACACCCCAAAACCATAGAAAAAAGGATAGAGCCAAGGTGGGGTAACCCCTTGAAGCTGCAAACAAAGAACAACACCACAAAGACAAAGAAGGATAGAAGAGAGTGGTGTGAGTTCCAGAAGAGCATGGCTAAGCCATGGATTGACTTTCCATGTAAATAAAATAAAACCAAGCTCATAAGACACATATTCCAAGTTAAATAATGGGAAAACATTATAGCAGGCATCGCTTGTGGTTTATTAATGGATATGGAAATTGGCAAAGGTAAAGAGACAATAAATGACATTTAATTATGAGAAATAAAGGAAAAATAGGATAAAAGGAAGGTGAAGAGACACAAATATGCATGCAAGGGAAATTAAAGAGAAAATGAAAGAAAATGAGAAATCAACGATAAAAAGGCATTACAAAAATAGTTCACATCCTTTTTCCAGTCTAGATTTTTGTCAGTTTTTTTGTTTTGGATCTATTTTAGAGAGAGAGAGAGAGAGAGAGAGAGCAAGCAAGAAAATAATAAGCAAATAAAAGCAAAGAAACTTACGAAGTAGGAAGTATTGCAACATGATAAGGTGAAGTTAGTAGATGAGAAGCAATAGGTTGTGGACAAAGAAATGGGATTGCATGTAGCTGTGGAAGCGGTATATAGGTAGGTTGTGCCAGAGCTTATGGAAGATGAAGGTAGGTTGTGCCAAAGCTTATGGAGGATGATACCAAAGCAGAAGTTAAAGTCATAAAGATTGGAGAAGTTACGCATGTGTTTAAAGCAAATTGAGTTAAAAGTGAAATAAAGACCGTCTACGTCACAAGAAGAGCGACAAAACCACACAAAAGAGTAGAAAATAGGTGCCTAATTTGCGCAGATACAACAATTATATGCAACAACCCTGGTGAAAATTCTATTCAATAATGTAAATAAAGGAAAAAATAATACCATGGGTAAGGGACACATACTCCAAGTTGAATGTTGGGAAAATATATCCTAGTGGGCATCACTAGATGTGTGTTTTGGCTAAGGAAAGTTGGCAAAGGCATTAAAAGGAAAAAATGCATTTTTGGCACATTTATATGAAAATAAAGGAAATTAGGAGAAAAGTAAGGTGAAAGGTCACAATTTGCATGTGAGGAGGAAATTGAAGGAAAATAATGGAAAATGAAGAAATTAGAGGCCTCATTCACAAAAAGGCTTATGAGGATCAGTTGGAAAGCTCTTGACTCAGGCTTGGTCAATGTAACCTTTTGTCAGTTCAAGTTTGGAGCTCTCTCATTATTCTCTCTCTCTCACTCTTGGTCACGTAGAGTTTTCTTGGAACACTCTAGCTTTGGATCAAGGAAGGAAAAGAAAGCAAAGGGAAAGCAAGGAAAGCAAGGATCAAGGAAGAAAAAGCAAGCAAAGGGAAATGAAGGAAAGAAAGGATCAAGGGACAAGAGCAGGATCAAGCAGCTTCAGCATGAATATTTGTAGGTAATCTTTTGCATATGTGATTTGCTAGCTGGTTTGGACATGCATGGATTTTCATGTTGGTGTATGGTTCTCTTGCTATTGGTGGCATGGTTTTATCGGGTTATGATAGTGGTTTTCAGCCTAGCCTTTCCTTTTTAAGGTCACCAATGATATTGAATCCCTTATAGTAACCTCTCTCATCACATGTTTTCCCTATTAGTTAGTTGCTTGGGTGGAATTGGGAGGATGGCGTGTTACATTATAATAGTAATGTTGAATTTTGTATGAAGAGGGAGTGAATTTATGGACCAATATCTTGCATAACCAGGGGTTAAAGGATATCGCTAAGAAAATTTACTTTGTAGAAGACTCGGTAGAAATAATTTTTACTATTATTGCTAAGAAGTTGTTGTTGGACAAGGAGATAATGAGGGACACCAAGCATGAATTTGTTGGCATTATGATGCACATGTTGTACTTGATGGCAACCCACTCATAGAAGAACAACTCAATTGTATATAACTAGATGAGTCTACAAAAGAAATATCAGATGTAACATAATACATGGGATGCAGGACAAAGGAATCAGATGACAGATTATAGTGCAACAGTATTATTTTCGGGTTCCGCAGGTGCGCCGATCAAAAGGTGCGAACATCGGCAGGTTGCGTAGGAGCGCCAATCAAAAGGTGTGGACAGGTTCGCTGGTGTGCCAAACAAAAAGTGTGGACGTAAAGTACACGCACTTTCATGCAGAGAAACACACGCACGTGGGAAATCTTATGATTGTTCCATGGTATTTAGTTCGACAGTTTTGATCCTATGGTTTTGGTCTGTGGTTTTGCATCTAAAGTATTGAACCCAGGTTTTGGGTCCCTAGTATTGGATCTCTATGGTTTTGGACCATGGTTTTAGTAAGGCCTAAACTATAAAAAGGAAAGGAGATCATTTTGCTGAGATAGATGTATTGAATATTTTAAGGAGCATGAGATCTGAAATACTGGTGATCGGTTGCTGAGATATAGTTAGACCTGAATCAAGGAGAAACCTGAGTATTACAAGTCGGATTTACTAATGGGTCGAGATCTCTTTGGCGCATGATCAGATCTGTAAATCTGATAGTCTGGGTTATAATTGAAGACTGATAAATTGTTTATACCCAGAGGTCCGCAGGCGCGACACAATGCAGGTGCGGAGGTGCGCAGGTTTTACACAGTGCAGGCACGAAGTCCGCAGGACCGACACAATGGAGATGCGGATCCCCGCAGGTTCAACATAGAGAAGGCACAGATGTTCACAAGTTACTATTGGTGAAGTTGCACATCTTTCTTGAAATTTGATTTAGCTGATTTTGTCTATTCTGCAGTGTTTTGGGTTTAGAATTGGCGTCTGGTTACAACATTCTGAGAAGTGTTTGATTGATTCTATATATTAGGGTTTTCAGTGATTCAGTTTTGAGTGATGTAAAGATTGATGTTGTTTGATTGTGTGGTTCAATGATATTGATGGGTCCAGTATGAAAATGGGATGAAATGTGGCCTTTCAGATTATGGTGTTGTGCTTCAGGAGTATCCAGTCTGAAAATTTATGAAATGTGGTACCTGGAGGAAGAAAGAGAAGGTGGTTGCCTTCTGTAGGTCGTCACCTACGTACTAGTACATCAGCTAGTACAAGAACTACAGGGGTGGT
>APFE031340395.1:0-85342 GCA_000404065.3 Pinus taeda
GTGGCTTTATATTATTATTGTTAGGTCAGCTGGTTTATATTGTGACTCCTTAGACTCCTATATATATAAAGGAGGTTTGGTCATTTGAATCATCCAAGAATTGTTCATTTATGTAATGTAAAGGAGGTTGCCCCCTCGAAGAGGCTGAATTCTAAGGCGTTGATCTATCTTTTCTATCTTTTCTTGAGCTGGTTTCATAACAGTCGATGTATTCATTTGTTCCAAGGAAAGATGATCTTGGTAAAGTAAGCCCACATTGGACTTTACCTTTTCTTCATAAAGATATGGAAGAAGGAAGTCTGACATATGATATCTTTGGATATTATCTTATTATCAAGGTACCACAGTATTGATCACCCCTAAAAGCTCTTCAACAGGCCATAACTTCAACATCAAAATTGATTTTTTTGGAGAAATTGGTATTCTACCAGCAAATTGTGATCCTTTTATGGCATCTTCATCCTTTTCAACTTGCTTTGGATATGAGCCACCTTGGCTCGCTCAAATCATACCTGGAATAAATCTTGATCCTAATCATGAAGTACCCAATGATTCTGATTATGATATGACTCTGACAGAAGTCCGAAAGGACGGGATTGGTAGACTCTCACTTCATCTTTCTCGGATTTCGAGGGGTTCACCCGTGAAGAATATCCTCTATGTAATATGGTGCATGGTTTGCTTTCTTTCATGAGTGGTGCATATTTTACTTTCTTTCGTGGGTTCCTCCTCAGGAATCTCCACTGTGTTTTTTGTAATTTGCTTTACTTGACTTTGTGGGTTCCTCCTTAGGAATCTCCATTGTGTTTACTTTTCTGTAATATTCTTTACTTGCTTTCGTGGGTTCCTCCTCAGGAATCCCCAATGTGTTCAATTTTATTTAATCTACTTTACTTGCTTTTGTGGGTTCCTCCTCAGGAATCTCCACTATGTAAAAAATTTTGTAGTCCAATTTAAGTCTTATCTATAGAAGGACCTTGTGAAAGTCATATATTTAAGGACAGTACTGGTTGATTTGTTTTAGATATGAAAATGATCATGTCTTTAAGGCGAGTCCTAGATTATTTCTTTTGGGGTTGATTTGAAATGTAGAATCTAGAGAAACAAGACTTCCCTCAAAATTCCTATATAAAGGAAGGAAGGGCTCAATTTTACTTACTTCTAAATGATCATAATATTTCTATAATAGAAAAGAAGCATTTCAATGTGAATCACAATTGAGTTTCTGTGAATTTCTTTATGATTGTTTCCTTGTGAGGTTCTATCGGTCTAAATCACAATTGATTTTTTGTGATTTTTTTTGTGATTGTTTCGTTGTGAGGTTCTACAGTGTGAATCAATGCCTCTACTTTATCAAATTCATGATGAATTTAAATGTATTAGCCTAACCACAAAAATTTTTGGTGCCTTTACCAATGCTTACCTGCACTAGCTACATATCTATATATTCTTGATGCCTGTGGAACTAAAATAAAAGTAAGTCTTTATGCATACACGCTTTAGGGAAATTCCTAGTCTTCAAAATTATTTAACAAAGTCTTTCCTTTTAATTTAGCCCTGTATACGAGACATAGTTCAATTAATTTAGTGTAGTACTTAATTCCAACAACCAACATATACTAATGTCTTTAACCAGGGACAGTTCGTCACAAGAGATTTAGCAATATTATATTAAAACTTTGAAAATTCTACACTTTACAGTTTATTAAACTTTAAGATATGTGGATTTAATTGTAATTAGTGCATGCACGTGAATGGAAATTATGCAGAAAAGTAGATAAGGACAAAATAAGCACACATACACACACACAAGATATGCTCTCTCAAAAACCCTTTTAGGAGAAAACCCAACTGGAAGGTGAGGCTACTTCGCTCTCTTTCTTTGTCTAGAAACATGGATGTAGGTACAAAGAAGTAATATATGTGGCCCGTGGGCTACCACATTGCACAAATCCTCTATGTGTACTCTACCTCCTATCTCTCTTGGTTATCTTTGCTCATCTATGGAACAAAATTCCCTCGAAAGAATGGAATTCCTCTTCCTCCTCGTGACTGGTTATAACACAACCTGGTAGCCTACTAGTGGTTAATTTTGACTAAATCAACTCTTAACTAGAGTTACAATATAGACTCTTCTAGAGTCTTTTACATCAAAAACACGTGGCTAGACCACTTTTCTATAAAAAATGGGTTTGACCATCATCTTCTCGAACTATAGGTGTGAAAACAAGAAGGTCAACGTCTGAGTGGCATAACTTTTGCATACAGACTCTGATTGACGCACTTCTTGCATCGTTGGAAAGATCTTTGCGTCTAGAATAGTATTAAAAGGTGTTGCAATAAATGCAACAAACTTTTACCCCCAAAAAAGCATCTTCTGATGCCTCAAAATGCTCCCAGAAGGTTTGAGACCTCGTTTCGCCAAACTGGGTACCACTAGTAAAAATGTTGTCGTGAGTTGATTCCTCCTCTTTTTCCACTCCAAATGGATGGATATCGATGAAAAACAATAGAATGATCCAATTAATATTAGACCTCCCCATTTTGGGAGAATTTTGGTCCTCAAAAGCTTTTACTCAATGAGGTGAGGAAAATTTTCCTCCACCTTCTCTCTAGTGTACCATTAGCTTTGCCTGGAAGTTGTCCCTTCAACCCAATCTGCCAAAGGTCATGTTGCCCCCTATATTTTAATTCTTTACCTCTTTTGCAAAACTGTATCTTCTGATAACTCTACCTGAGCATCTGGTGCCAAATCCTCCACAGAAGGGAGGACCTATTCCTCTTCTTGATCTAGCATGGAAGGCTCATAGAGTTTCAAATTCTCGACATTCACAACTAAGTAAATACACATATGTGGTGGTAAAGTGAGTCGATAGGCATTATAACCCACCCTTTTCAAGTATCTCAAAGGGAACATACCTTAGAGCCTTGATTTATTTACCAGGCCCCTGCAACCTCTCCTTGTTCAACTGTAGCCATACTCTGTATGCCACCTTGAATGATTTCTCTGTTCTATGTTGATCATGCCTAGCCTTATACTTCTCCTATGACTTCTACATATGTTTTTTGTATCTGTAGATGGACTTGCTTGATCTTCTCTATAATTTTTTTAGCCCTAAAATCATCTCCTGTAAGATTTTCCCTTACTCCTCCTTGCTGCCCATATGCAATATCCAAAGGAGAAGGTGGAAAATATCAAAAACAAGTCTCAAATGGGGACTTTCATGTAGAAGTGTGGACTGCTCTATTTTAAAAATGTTGTATATATACCAGATTTTCATCCCAGGTCTTCAGATACTTTGGTTATATCCCCTCAAAATTTGCACTAAATTCCTATTGACAACTTTTGTTTGCCCATTTATATATGGATGGAATGTTGTAGATCTCTTTAACTTTGTGTCCATATTCTCCCACAACGTAGTCCAGAAATCAATGAGAAATATTGTGTCACTATCTAAAATGATGTTCCTTGGTATCCCAAAGTGTACCCAGACCTGTCCAAAGAACAAGTTTGATGCTTCTTTTCTATTGATGGTATTTTTATAGGGCATTAGAACACACATCTTG
Organism: Pinus taeda; assembly: GCA_000404065.3. Classification (NCBI taxonomy): domain Eukaryota; kingdom Viridiplantae; phylum Streptophyta; class Pinopsida; order Pinales; family Pinaceae; genus Pinus; species Pinus taeda. Next base: position 3,568 of record APFE031340395.1, read on the forward strand.
CTGACCCTGTCAACTACCACGAACATGTAGTCATGTCCATTCCCGATTGTCAATAAACCTCCCACAAAGTCCATGGAAATACTTTCTAAAGTACGAGTAGGTACAGGTAAGGGATGATATAGACCTTGTTTCCTATTGCTAGGCTTGTTGGTATAACAAAGCATGCATCCTCTTATGAACCTAGCCACCTTCTCTTGCATCTTGGGCCAATACACATACCTATGCAAGTTAGCCATGGTCTTTTGTTGGGTGCTATAAGGTGTCTTTTAAAAGTCCTAATTGCCTCACATTAATTATCAACTTGGGTACATCTTTTTGTTTCAAGAGTGTACACAATATGTGCAAATGATATATCTACGAAGAGTAATGATTTAAGATAATTTATGAAATTTAATACAAGAGTAAATGGATCGAATCATAAATCTCAAGCTTGTAACTTCAAGGAGAGTAACCTATCTAAGCATCAAAACTCAATCTTAGTGAATTTATCAATCATCAAAAATCAATCTTAAATAAAACCAAGACTCAATTTTAATCAAGAGATTCTAATTTCAATTACATCAACTGAGTGCACCAGAGCAATAACAGAGCTCTTTCAGTTGGATCTAAACTATTGTATAGAAATAAAGCATTTGATCTAATCAATAACACTCTCTCTTTTAATTAACGAGAGATGATTCTTATTTAATAACTAATTCAATACACAACATAAATAAATGAAATTAATTGATATAATTAAGAAGTAATGAAATAAATACATGAAATCCACACCAATGAAAGTAAATCGACTGTAAAATTGTAAAGCAGAATAATCAAACTTGGAGTAACAGAAAAGTAAAATTATAAAACAGGGAATAGCAGTGAAATCCACCAGTGACCGGGCCCAAGCCGCCAGTGAATGCTACTTAACTACTTCAGAATATCACGAGTGAACAACAACTCAAATTATGTATTAATCATCAAGTTCAAATGTCATTACAACGCAATGTGTTCCTCAAAATCACGCTTGATATATTAAATTACAATTGAAGTAAAAAGGCAAGAAGTTCCATCCTTTCTTCATTCATTTCTCCCTTCTTTATAATAAAATAGAAAAAGAGATAAAAGTGATTCTAAATTCTATTATCAAACAATATTCCAACTTGTGTTGATCCTCTTGATTCATTCCTTGATTTTTTTGCACAAGATGCACACTTTTCCCCTATTTAGCCTTTGTTATTCAGCCTTTTGAACAACAAGTGTTCCCTTTGCCAATTTCTGCATAAAAAAGTAATGAAAGTAAGTTTTGAAAGTCAAATAATATAAAAAACAATTTCATTCATTTCTTATCAAAATTCTATCAACATCTTACTACATCAGGGCACAAATGCATAAAAAGGAGGAAAAAGATAGAGTAATCAAGAGTAAACTTATACCTATTGCATGGCCCAACATCTTCCATACACCAAAGTTTCCTGCAACCTTGGAGGTGTGAGCCTCTTTAATCAACTACAATTTCTCACCTTTAGGAACACATAGCTTATCTAGCCTGTAGAGTAACCCATCTAGGAGATGGTAGTCAACAGTGTTGTCGCCATTGTGCGCGTGACTCTAACTCTACAACTATTGATAGACCTCCTTGAAGTCCTCATTTTTGGAATATGCCTCTCTGTATGCATCATGGGTGAATGGATTTGTGTGCATAATAGTCTCCAAAGCTATAATATTTGATGTGGGCAACCTTGAAAGCATATCAACAAACTTTTTTATGTTGCCCTTCTTATACTTGGTCACCAAATGAAATTGTTTTTATCACCAAAAAATGATCCCATGGCCATTTCTAACTAGGCGGATTGAAATACACCATGTATGATTAATTTTGCCATAGTAAACTCACTTTCACTATGAGAATAATTTAGTAAACCAATTTTATTAAATTATTTTATAATTAAAATAAAAATAAAAACCATGAGAATAATTGAATAAATCATTATTTATTTAATTTTCTCTAGGAATAATTATTAAATCGTTGTTTGATAATTATTCTTTGTCACATATGACTAAATCGCCCAAGAATAATTAAATAAATCACTATTTATTTATTATTCCTTAATTATATTATTGGAATAATTGTTAAATCACTATTTAATAAGTATTTCAATTTGACACCATTTTAATCCTAGCGAAATAATTATTAGATCATTGTATTTGTTAATAATTTATAAATAAAGATATTTGACCATTTTGAATATATTTTCCTTCTCCCAAAATATAATAAAGTATTCCTAATGGTTAGATCTTGATTTGATCAATATTATTTTATTATTCCTCATTTTTTAGATTAACTCAATACTTTGTTATAAATACGAGGCTTTTCCATTCATTCTTCACCATCATCATTATCATCGTCACCATTATTGTCTCTTTTCGCTTGATATCCCATTTGATTTCTCCACATTGTTTTGGGTTTTTCACACATTGAGAGAGAGAATCTATTACTGAAGAATCAAGTACATCAAAGGACCCATCCCACACAAGGGGATTTGCAGACCCTTTTTGTAGATCTCCTTCACCAGGTGTTATCATTAAACGATTTATTCATTTTAAAAGTATTTCCATTTTGGTTATTACATTGGATATATACATTGATGTTTGTTGTTTTGGATCGTATGTGTTGTTTTGTTGCAGGTTTCTCTAGGTTTACTGCAAATCTAAAGCGTAAGTAGCCACAAATTGTTGTTAGGGTCACATGTCACCTAGTGACTTAACTGAAGTATTTTTGGTACACCTTCTAAGAAATTTCACACTAACAAATGATGACTCCACTAATGTAGTAATTTAGTTCCTAGGTGACTAAAGTTTTAATAATCTTCATAGTTTTCTAAAACTATTTATAGCCTCTCGATTTTTGTTTATAGGTTTCTTACTTTTTTGTCAAATTTTCAAATTCTGGTGGTTTTATGGTTCTTTCCACAGGTCACAGGTACCAACCAAGCAGGAGATGGTAAAACCTGTGCGAGATATTATGATCGAAAGTCCTAGGAGAAAATCATACTTTTCAACTCCATATTTGCATTCCAGAGCACACTTTTTGGCCCCATAACTGCATTTTCTACTGTTTCTAGGTCAGTATCTGCGTTTTGAAAATTTTTCGATAATTTTTCAGACTTGCTGGGAGTGTTGTGTGTAGACTGTGAAGAGTTTATTATCTTTTTTTCAGTCTCCCCTAGGCCTAGATTCTACTATTTTTTCTCTTTGAGGAAGGAAAAACCCCCCTAGGGTTTAGAGTACACCTTCACATTGTTAGGAAGAGATTGGCTACGTGAGAAGTTTAGGGTTTCAACATTTTTCAGCCACTGATTCTCAAAGTTTGATCCATTACTTTACAAAACTTTTGGATAGGTTTATTTCGCCTTTTCTCCCTTAGAGTTTGAGTTTTTCCTTTCCCCCTTAGGATCCCCTTGAGCATCCTAGGTTTTGGAGCTTCATACCTATCCTTTGCAGCATTTTTCAACTTTGATTTTTGCTATGTGTCTACACCATTTCCAGTACATTAGTGCCTCTACATCTCATTTCCTTTGACACTAGACCCTTTATGAATTTTATGTGTTCGAGTAGCTTGTCTTCCTTCTCTTTCTTAGCTTCTTGATAGCCTTTTTGGGTGGGGTTTTGTGTGCTTGATTGGTTGTTTATTTTTAAGATCATTTTCAGCATTATTTACAGTATTTCAGCACTTTATTTTTAGCAACACATGGAATCATAAAACATGCTCAATTAACTCATCCACTTGACACATTATTTTCACACACTCACACCCTAAGAAAACATGAGCTTGGTTAACACCTCCAAGTCGAGACTTGAAACACTACTCCTTAATAGTTCAACATACATAGATTAAGCCCGCTTGGGCACCAGAGCTAAACAACCTTTGTAGTTTAGGTGTAAGATGAGTGGGATAGGCTTCCAATAACACCCATCAATCACTTACAATGAGACATAGAAGTTGACATATTAGGGAGCTTAAAATCCTTCACCATACCACAGTACAAAGTTGGAGTGCATAAGAAACTCGAATAAGAGGGGGTTAGGCTAGGTCATCATGAGATTAGTTCTCCTCGAGGATACCCAACCCATGGCAAGGAATCTCATGTGTTGGCTGATTACCAAGAAGCTCAAGACTCGACCACCCCCATGGGACAAAGGTAATTGTAGTGACCAATCTTAGGAAAATGCCCTATAGGACTGGTTGTGGGAAGCAATTGGTTCTCTACCCTAGCTTTCTCTGGACAGCTCTACTTGTGGGGATGAGATTTTGTCAAGTAAGAAGTTCTTTGGAAGGCCATATAAAAATGTAGAATTAGGATTGTTTGAGGATTTAGACCACCTATAGGTTAGAGGCATTTTTCTTTGATAGGACGTGTTTGCTTGTATTAGAGTAGCATCATTAATATAGTTAGTTTACACTTGGCAACACTACACTAGGTGTTTTCTTTTTGGTTGTTTCTCTTTTATTCCTATCATCACCCTTTAGTGCTTAGATTCATCATTGTCTTGACATCATTCCACCGCCTAGGTGTTTGTTGCGGAGAATTCAAGGCCTTCTCCCTTAGTTTCAGTTAGGACATATTACTCGTCCCCTTTGAGTTAGAGTTCATCATCCCAATCCTCCATCGAGTCATCATTATGACTCTGGTTCTACTTATTCTTTCAGTTCCTCCTTTGATTTCGCATCTTCCTAACCTCGTACCATCATGATGTCAGGAACCAATGTAGGTGTGGGAAACCAAGGTGGTAACATCGGTACTAACCGAGATAACCACATAAGTGAAACCTCCACTGGAATGGTCACTCCTCCTCCATTGCTTCATTTTATGGCTGGTTTGGGTCTCCCTGATTTTAGCCAACTCATCAATGATCCTCTTCTCCATGATCCCAATTGGTCAGCTATGCCTACTAAACTTCCTTCTAATATCCCAAAGTTTGAAGGTAATCCTGGAGAATATCCCACAAATCTTGTTCCCTCATTCCATATGTGGTGTTCATCCAATTCTATCACTTAGGACTTTGTCTGTCTTTGTCTGTTCCAATCACTCTTACTGGAGTCACTTCTAAGTGGTATGTAGATCGACATAGAGCCAATATTTCCACTTTCATGACTCTTGCCAAAGATTTTCTTGCATATTTCCTATTACCTCTACGTTATGACACTGGTACTAAACTATTGACTTATTTCCATCAAACTTCTGCCACTCGCCTATCTAACCATGTTTAGGAATGTTGTAGGAGGAGCATCTGTAGAGCTCTTGAATTCAAAGACCACGTCTATATGGATCGGTTCCTTAGATCACTTTTGGCCCCCATTTCTAAAGATGTCTCTTCTCACAACACTCAATCTAAGGAAGATGCGCTCGAAGTAGCCTTCAATTTTGATCTAGTCTATGCCTCATCATTTTATGTTTATACTATCATCCATAATCTTCGTCGACATGGCACTACTAATGCACTAGGGGAATCTATAACACCCCCTCCTCCCAGGTCCGCCCAAGCAACTGTCCAACCGGGGTAAACATGCGATGAAAGAGGCTACTATAAGGGATTCAACTTCCTTGGAAACCTTGAGGAAATGGAATTGATAGAACATATCAAACAAACCCATTCACATCAGCAACAACACCCTCAGGAGGCATGTCAGTAACTCAAACATCCTTTCCCTGAGTCCCACTAATGATTTAAGCCTATTAAATCCTAGTTGCTCTCATTTTATAGGCAATACAATGACCATAAGCCAAATTCGCTCTCACAAGCCAGTGTGCCAGTGTCCCTGGACTTTTTCCAGTAGACCTGTGGCAACGTCCCCAAGATTTGAGCCAATTTTCTAGCTCAGAATACTAACCTTTGCCCAAAACTTGTTATAACCTTTAGAATTCATCAAAGACATGATGAAAATGTAAACATATCAAAAATCAACCTCAGGAATAGGCCTGAGAATCCCTAACTAGGACTAACATTCTGTCAAACACTTGGCATTAATGCAACCTACACATCTAGGATAGAAGACATAGCATAAATAATTGAAAGAACTTATGAAACATAAATAAAAGGATCACCTCCTTCTTCATTGAACTATTATATATCAATTATGTATTTCATCCATCCATTTAACAATTACAAGTAAATACATGAAGTAACCATGACATGAACCAGTCATTTAACCATGCTTATAACCAACATAAAACCATATAAATATGAGAGATATGATAGCCATTAAATCCACATATAAACCAGTGAAAAATTAAGAGAAATTAGCTTTTATTAATCATACGCAACTCCAACCAGGTTCAGGACTTCCACGTAGCACCAAACTGTACACATGGTTGAACCAAATATCTCTTTCACCGGTCGCCCCCATGTCGTATTCCAAACATGAATGTGGGATATCATAGAAAAAACAAGCAAATCCAAAGGTTAACCACCTTCACTCTCACTAAATCGTGATCACACCAAAACCGGTGCTCTGATCACAAGTGAATTGAACTTGGAATGCCATCAGGAATCCATCACCATCCTTAATGAATTTTTCATCTCCTTGCCTCTCAGACTTTACCGCAATCTAATCTTAGATCACCAGGCCCAAAATTAAGACCAGTCTCTCAAGATTTACCACAATTCAAGCCCGGATCACTAGGCCCTAAATTGAGACTTTTCCCTCAGGCTTTACCGTGTATTTCGCCAAAAAGGGTCAAGGGACTCCTATGCCTTTAGGAATGAAACTTGACACCACCTCTGCCCTGGATTCCAAAATCCATATGGCAAACTAAATCTCAAAATTGAGATAAACATCCCAACATACCATGGCATCCAGAAAAAGACAAGGCTAGGATGAAAACCACTGTCATAACTTAGCAAAACCATGCCTTCGATAGCAACAAAACCATACACCAACATGGAAAGTCATGCATGTCCAAACCAGCTAGGAAATCACACTTGCAAAAGGTTACCTACAAGTATTCCTATTGAAGCTGCATGCTCCTACTTTCCTTCCTTGATCCTTTCTTTCCTTCCTTTCCCTTTGCTTGCTTTTCCTTCCTGGATCCAAAGATAGAGTGCTCCAAGAAATCTCTAAGTAACCAAGAGAGAGAGAGAGAGAGAGAGAGAGAGAGAATAATGAGAGAGCTCCAAACTTGAACTAGCCAAGAGCTTACACTGACTAAGTTTGAGCCATGAACCTGCCAATTGATCCTCAAAATCCTTTTTGAAAATGAGGCCTCTAATTTTTTCATTTCCCATTATTTTCCTGTGACCTTTCACCTTAATTTTCTCCTAATTTCAATTATTTTCATAAATAAATATGCCAAAAATGTCTTTTTACCTTTTAATGCCTTTGCCTTAGCCTTTTCCAATTTCCTTAGCCAAAAACACACATCTAGTGATTCCCACTAGGATATCTTTGCCCAACATTCATCTTGGAATAAGTTTCCCTTAGCCATGGTTTATTTTTCCTTTATTAACTTTTATTACATGAAAATTTCATGAGGGCAATCACAGAACCCTCCCCCTTGGGGAAAATCAACCTCGGTTTTAAACCACACCACGACCTCAACAAAACCACTAAAAAAAATATACTGCCCATGGAGCTTTATAACTTAACCCATTGCAATATTTACAATGAAATACCTACTCAAAATGAAAGCATGATGATAACATGACAATATAACAACCATAATAACATGACAGCCATACCTCTTATTGGAGCTTTATAACTTAGCTCATGGCAGTATTTACATATGTATACATATACATACATATACCAAAACATCAACAAAACATATGCCAAACATATACCAACATCAAACCAAAACTGCTTTGCCTCAACATACAAACAATGAAGGATATAGGACCCGCATCTAATCCTCCATCTCCCATGTAGCTTCTTTAGGCCCATAGTGCTTCCACTGCACTTTAAATTTCTCTATGGCTATGTTATTGAGCATGAGATGTTTCCATTGCAATATGTGTTGAGGTTTCGAATGAACTCTCCTTCTTGTTCCACCTCCAATACAGACCAATAAATAACATGATCTACATCCTTTATATACTTCTTCAACAATGAAATATGGAAAACATCATGGACATTCACTATTGGAGTCAATGAAAATATATATGCCACTAGTCTAATCCTCTCAAGGATCTCAAAAGGCCTATAATAATGTTGTGATAAGTTGGCACATGAACCAATCCTCAAAGAGTTTTTCTTGCGCTTGATGCACAAATACACATGCTCCACAACCTGAAAAGGCTTGAATACACTGCGTTGATCCGTATAAATCTTTTTTCTATCTTGCATTGCCTTTGAATTATTCTTTATAACCTTCATTGCTTGCTCCATGTCTTCCAACATGTCTGGTCCAAAAAGTACCCTATTCACTCGATCAATCCAGTTGATGGGAGTGTTACAACTCCACCCGTACAATGCCTTGAAAGGAATCATCCTCAATGACTCTTGATAATCATTGTTGTATGTGAACTCTACCAAGGGAAGATAATATTCCCACTTCCATTGTTGATGCATCACATACATACTCAACATGTCCTCCAATATCATATTGACTATTTTTGTCTGTCCATCTGTCTGTAGATGATAAGTTGTGTCGAAGGCCAACTTTGTGCTCAAACCTATAATTAAATGCTTCCAAAACTTGGAAGTGAACTTTTCATCCTTGTCCAACACAATCTTCCTTGAAACACCATGTAGTCTCACTATCTCTCTAATAAATACATGTGCTACTTCACTGGATGAATATGTAGTCTTGACTGTAATGAAGTGAGCTATCTTGCTCAAACTATTGACCACGACCATAATAGAATCATGTTGCTTCACTATGCTTGGAAGAACTGTAATTAAATCCATGGAAATGACCTCCCATTTCCATTCCGGAATCACTATAGTTTGTATTAAACCACCTGGATGCTTACATTCTGCCTTGAACTGTTGACAATCTAAACATCTAGCCATGAAATCTGCCACTTCCTTCTTCAGGTTCGGCCAATAGTAAAAATTCTTCACCGTAGTCAACATCTTCTGATATCCTGGATGACCGGTGCACAAACATGTATGAAACTACCTTGATATAAGCTTCTTGATCTCATTGCAATTTGACACATAGATCCTATCTCTAAATATCACTGAACCATTTGTTGTGAGACGATAGTCTGCATCCCGATCACCTATACATGTACGTGCACTTGAACTTGTACTTGTACATGTGCTTTGTTATAACCTATGCATAATTTCAATGTATTTTTCATCCCGCTATCCTGCCTACAAGATCCTATATTGTAACTCTTTCCCATAAGAGCTCATAGCTGCTATATGATTTACCTATACCTTCCCACTAAGAGAATCCACAACCCGGTTCTCCTTCCCTTTGATGTATCTGATCTTGAAGTCAAACTCACTAATGGTAGCCAACCATCTAGCTTGTCTGGCATTCAAATTCGACTGATCAAACAAATACCTCAACCCACTTTGATCACTCATCAATGTAAATCTCCTGCCAAGAAGATAGTGTCTCCACATCTTCAATGCATGTATAATCACTGCTAGCTCAAGATCATGCGTTGGATAGTTATGCTCATGCTAATTTAGTTTCTGTGACTCATAGCACACTATCTATCTTTCTTTCATGAGAACTCCACCAAGTCCTCTCTTGCAAGAATTTGTTCACATTATAAAATCCTTGTCTGGATCCATAATATTTATCCTGCTGCATGTTTCAATAATTGCTTAAGATGCTCAAAACTAGCCTCACATTCTTCTATCCATTCAAACTTCTTACCTTTCCACTGCAATGATGCGATAGGATATGTAATGCGTGAGAAGTTCCTGATGAACCTCTTCTAGTAACCTACCAATCCCATAAATAAAATCACCTCATCCACATTCTTAGGAGCTTCCCATTCCATGATGGCCCTTATATTTTTTGGATCCACTGCTATGCCATCCTTGGAGATAACATGCCCCAAGTAATGTACCTCAGTCGTAAATAATATGCACTTGCTAAGTTTAGCATACAACTGATGCTCTCTTAGCAATCTCAATACTACTACTAAACGCTCGACATGTTCTTCCTCATATTAGAATATATCAGTATGTATCAATGAATACAATCAAAAACTTGGCCAGATAAGGACAAAACACAATATTCATCAAACACATAAATGTAGATGGATCATTAGTCAAACCGAAAGGAACAACAACAAACTCATAATGCCCATACCTGGTCTTGAATGCAGTCTTGAAGATATCCTCTTCCTTGATGCGTACTTGATGATATCCTGATCTCAAGTTGATCTTAGAGAATGTTTCTCCTCCCTTCAACTAATCAAACATATCATCAATCTTCAACAATGGGTACTTGTTCTTGATCGTGTCTTTGTTTAGATGCCTGTAATCAATTCACAATCTAAGAGCACCATCTCTCTTATTCATGAACAACACTGGTGCACCCCAAGGCAATACACTTTACCTAATGTATCCCTTGTCCTGTGAAAATTTCTAATTCTAACAAACCAGAAATCCTACTGTAGTAAAATAATTTGTAATACCTACTTATATTCTTCATTTTAACAAGTTATTTTCAGAAAATATTGATGAAAATACACTACAACATAGACCAATATACATATCAAGTACTGAAAAATAAGTGAGACAACCACACAAAGGACACACTTATTTTTGGACTAAACATCCCCGAAAAAACACAGTGTGGGAAAACTGATGCAACAGATATGAGGGTTTTATTATCAAGTAGATTTTTAAGAAAGTTAGAGTTATGAATTCGGCTCACCCAACAGAGAATAAACCCAGTAGAAGTACCTCTATCTGGAGATAGATATTTTGGCAAGTCTAGCAACTGGATGAACAAACCCCACAGGTGACTATGTTGTCCATGGTCTTGTGCAGCAATGGCTGCTCCAAGCTCTGTGCTAGAACTGCTCCACCCTCCCAGTGAGCCTTCCCGACTCAGAAATCGATATGTTGAATTGCTGCTTGATCTACCTCACAAAAACCCCAACGTTACTTCTAAGTGACAGCATCAGCTCCTCTAGCCTTTGTTTCACCCCATCTGGAATTGCATTGTCTCTCCCTGCTGCTACGCTACCTCTCTGCTATGTATTCTTGGCATTGGACTGAATTCCCTTTGCCGAACTACCCCTTTACACTAGAAACTCACTCTGAAATTCTCAGCAAACCACGCCCCAAAATTTTGAATTAGCTCAAGTGCTACTCTCTCTATGTGTGTTCTCCAAATGACCCCAAGCCTCCCTTTATACTTTTCCTATTGAGAAATCAACAACCATGATCTAATCTCTAATCAATGACTAATATTAAATTAGACTTGATTCTCATCTCTTAGAGGCTTCTCACCCATGTTTTCATTAATACCCATTAATTTTTTAATTTTCCTAAGTTTAGACGTAGGAACCCAATTATCAATATTAATTATTTTAACAAAATACAACTGGGTGGAATCTCATCAAATGATTTCTTAGTCTTGGTTATCTCATGTGTTTGAGCCCCTCAACAAAATTTCGGAGCTAGAGCACATCCGATACTACCCAAAAATCAACACTCTTAGTGAGTAATGTGCTTTAGCAATACTTCCCAGCAAAAGTCTCACATTGATCCATGAGATTGATCCTCGGTGCTACTGATGCTAGACTTGTTGCCTCTCATCCATTGCGCTATTGCAGTTTGTACTACTTCCCATGACACTTCCACTATCACTGCTCCATTTGTACTACAGCTCCATCTCAATTTGTTGCATCATGCTACCCATAGCACTACCACTACTAACTGCTGCAATGCAACTCAGTTTCTGAGAAGTATGCAAATGAAAATCCACCCAAAAGCTGACATGTTGATCAGTTTAGATTCCCCTTGATGTTGAGGAAATCTCTGCTGCTAATATGTGCTGACCCTCTTATGCTACTGCGCTACTGTTGTATCTTCTCTATGCCTTTTGCATTGCTACAACATTTCATTGTGTTGCTTCATACTTTTGCACTCTAGATCTGCCACTGTTGCTCCATCATCCCTTGCACCAACTGTCTCCTGTCATTATGTTACAGTCATTAAGGACTCCCATAGCCATATGTGATCCATGAGTTTGGGCACCTCAAGTATCCTGACCTCCTTTTGTAGTCCTCCCGACTATAGCTCAATATTGCCCCACCTCTTCTGTAGAGGATCATGAGCACTCATGGCGCAATCATCATCATCATCATCCTCTTTGTCATCTTTCATTCGAGCATCCTTCGAGTCATAATTCTCTTCATTTCCCTTCTTTTGAGAGCATTGCATGGTGAAATGACCCATTTCTCCACATCTAAAGCATCTAACTTTGGATATCTCCTTTTTATTTCATTTATGCTACCCTTTTCGTCTTGATGATGCGAGAGCCGCATCCTCAACTTCCCCCTTCTTGATTCTGACCTCTTTTTTGTTGTGTCCCTTCTTGGTCAACCATCTAATCTCTTCCTGTCAAAGAGATTCCCATATCTCCTCCCAAATGGGAAGAGAAGCCCTACCCAAGATGCTTTGGACAAAGGTTCCCCAGTCTTTAGTGACTGCATTCAGGGAAATCCTGACCATAAATTGAGGATCTGGTGTAACCCTATGGAAGTTAATTGGTCATGGATCCTTTGCAAACTGAGAAGGAAGGGATCAATTTCTTCTCCCTTCCGCATATGAAACTATCTTAGTTGACTCTCAAGCAACATCTTCCCCTGGATGGATTTTCCCTCGTATAATGTGGTCAAGGCCTCCCACATTTCCCTTGTTGTGTCTTTCTCAGCAATATGTGGGATCACATGATCCTTGACCCCGTTCAAGATCATGAAATTCTCTTTTGCCTGAGCCTCCTCATACTTCTTAAGAGGATCAACATCAATTGAAACAATAACCATCCTCAAGGCATAATCCTTGATGCAATTTTTATCCAAAACTGTTAGGATCCCCGTCTTCTAGATGACGAAGTTGGATGCTCCATCCACCCTGCTCTGATCCCTCGGTCTGTTAACTTCCATCTCTAATCAAATGAATGTCGAATTGGTTCTCTTCTCCCTCTTTCATTGCTGCCCCATCGAAACTCAGATCTAGATTTATTTGGCACCAGAAATCCTCTAAGGAACAATCTGCCTATGAATTTTGATTTCCTTCACAGAAATCCTTCCGCTAACCACTATCGAACAACCACTCTCTGATATCTCTTTGTTGTTTCTCAACACTGGATCTAGATTTCTTGGCAAGAAATATTCTGAGGAACTGATTCCATCTACTTTTCTTCTGCCCCACTAGGTACTATTTTGCACCAACAAAATCGACAAACCACCAACAACTCTAGATGAAATTTGCACTACACCTCTAGCCTTGGGAACCATAAAAATGAGACTCAACAGTGTCTGCACTGACCCAGTAATCACTATGTTGTGCTCTGCAGCAACAACGTCATGCAATAAAGCTAACATAGGCTCTATTGAGCCTCCCTTGGTGACTGTGTCACCCCTCCTCTGCTCTCTCGATCAGAATCTGCACTGTCTCTCGAGACAACTATCTTCACACACACATTTTCCTTTGTCCTTTTGCTGATGGCTTCAATCCTCCTTCATCTGCAATGCCTCTGATGCCATGTGAAAATTTCTAAATCTAACAAACTAGAAATCCTACTGTAGTAAACTGATTTTCATTACCTACTTGTGTTCTTCATTTTAACAAGTTATTTTCAAAAAATATTAATGCAAATACATTGCAACATACACCAATATACAGATCAAATACTAAAAAAATAAATGAGACAACCACACAAAGGACACACTTATTTTAGGACAAAACATTCTCGGAAAAACCCAGTGTGGGAAAACTGGTGCAAGAGATATGAGGGTTTTATTATTAAGCAGATTTCTGAATACAACTAGGGTACTAAATCCATCTCACCCAACAGAGAATAAACCTAAAAAAAGTACCTCTATCTAGAGACATCTATTTTGGAAAGTCTAGCAACTAGATGAATAAACCCCGCAGGTGACTACGTTGTCCCCATTGTTGTGCAGCGATCGCTGCTCCAAGCTCCGCGTTGGAACTGCATCACCTCCTCTAGGAGCTGCATTACCCTCCCCATGAGCCTTCTCGACTCAGAAATCGATTTCCTGAAATGCTACTTGATCTGCCTCATAGAAACACCACTGCTGCCTCTAAGTGATTGCATCATCTCCTCTAGCCTCTGTGTCACCCCTTCTAGAGCTATGTTGTCTCTCCTTGGTGATGCTCTACCTCTCTACTATGTATTCTCGGTCTTGGACTAAAGTCCCTCTACCGAACTGCCCCTCTCTGCACTAGAACTCACTTTGAAATTCTCAGCAAACCACACCCCAAAATTTCAAATTAGCTCAAATGCTACTCTCTCTGTGTGTGTTCTACAACTGACCCCAAGAAACCCTTTATACTTTTCTTGTTGATAAATCAACGGTCGTGATCTAATCTCTAATCAATGGCTAAGATTAAATTATACTTGATCCTCGTCTCTCAGAGGCTTCTCATCCATGTTTCATTAATACCCATTAATAATTTAATTTTCCTAAGTTTATACCTAGGAACCCAATTATAAATATTAATTTTTTTAATAGAATATAATCTGGGTGGAATTTCACCAAACGATTTCTATGTCTTAGAGATATCATGTGTTCTAGCCCCTCCACAAAATTTTGGATCTAGAGCAAATCTAATGCTACCCAAAAATAAACATGTCCAACATTTCCTTAAGTTGCAACTTCAACTCTACCAACTCATGTGTATTCATCCTGTAAGGTGCTTTTTATGTTAGAGCTACCCTTGGCACCAAATAAATAGAAAAGTATACCTCCCTGTGAGGTGGAAACCTTGTAATGTCCTCAGGAAATACATCCTGAAACTGCTGCAAAATTGGGTATCTTCTTAACACATATGCATCCTCAACCTCCTTACCCTTGTCACTATAAATGTGTACTACAAACATCAAATATCCTTTTTTGCAACTGTTCTTAGCCTGCATAGCGATAACCATTCTCACTAATGTAGTATTCTTCTTCCCCTGCAAATTCCTCTTTTCCATCGACACACTCAATGGCCTTGTCAAAGCAATCCACCTTGGTTCTATGAAGGTATAACCAATCCATTCCCAAAAGCATACTATATGATCCCAATGGAAATACATTCAAATGTGTTGTTGTAGGCATACCTTTTAAATCTAATGCACAAGATCCTACCCAACGATGAACTCACTTCTTTGTACCTGTAGCCAACTATACCAACCAAGATTTTGGATGCATTTCCACACTTATCCACCATGTCAAGATTAATATAACTATATTTAGATCTAGGTTCAATCAAAATAGAAACAACTTGATCAAAAAGCTTACTGTCCATCTCAATGATTGATGTTTGATGATATTCTTGCATGTTGTCTACAACTGCATAGATTCGAGGAATGACATGACCAACATCACCAAATGTATGCACCTCTTGAGAACTGCAGATATGGGGTCTACCACCACTCTGATACTATGGACAAATCCTCTTATGATGATCCTTACCACATATCCAACACTGTAATGGTTACCTACCACTACCTCTAGCTTGCATCTCTCCACGTCGCTTCTCAACTGTATTGAATCTCTTGTAAGGAACTACATTTTCTTTCTCAATTGCATCTTGAGGTTTTCCTCTCTTTCATGGCCATTTTCCTTTATCTTTGTCATTTCTTTTCAAGTCATGATTAGGCTCAACTTTGCGCTTTGATTGTTCATAACAATGCTTAAACTTCAGGATGGCCTCCTCAAATGATCTAGGCTCATCGAACTCAATTTGGCCTTTGTATGCAACTGGTAGTCTATTGATTAATATCTGAACCTTGGCCTTCTCCTCCTTGAGGTAAGGCACATATCTCAACAAATTCAAAAAGTTGCTAGTATACTCATCATCTACCATGGAACCCATCTGTAACTCATAAAAATCCTTAGCTTTGTCATCATGGTACCTCTCAAGCAAGTACTTCTTCTTGAAGAGCCTTTCAAATGCATGCCAAGTCAAATATCCCTCATGCATACCTTTAACATTATTCACGTCTTGCCACCAAATATATGCTTTACCTTTGAGACTAAAAGTGGTTATATTTGCTTTCATATTTTCTAAATAATCATGCAATGAAAGAATTTCTTCATACCAAGAAAACTTTCTTCTTCATCCTGTGATGTCCTCATCTCTCCATCAAAGGTAGGTGGCTTTGCCTTATTAAAGTCATCCAGAAAGTATCCCCTATCACTCCTCCTGTAAGGATGATAACGATGACGATCATGATGTATGTCAGAGTCAGAACTGGAATAGTACCCACCTCGATCACCTCTCCTATCCGGAGTGTCCAACAACATGCCATCTTTGAT
The DNA here is from genome assembly GCA_000404065.3 of Pinus taeda. Classification (NCBI taxonomy): domain Eukaryota; kingdom Viridiplantae; phylum Streptophyta; class Pinopsida; order Pinales; family Pinaceae; genus Pinus; species Pinus taeda. Next base: position 20,023 of record APFE031340395.1, read on the forward strand.
CATGTCATATCTATCTGACTTGTGTCTACTAGGAAACCTACTACCATATTCCCCATTAGTTCCATCCTCAAGTCCATTGCTTATCCGAAGTGGTCCCTGTCACTGCAAATCTGACAAACTCTAAAGTAGTATCGCATTCACCTCTGCTTGTTTCTCTTGTGCCTGCATGATTTTTTCATTGTCTGCTTTGCAACTCCTTATTTCTTCCTTCATTCTTCTCAATGTGTCTGCCAAGTCAAAAGAGTTCCCCACACCACACTGCCCATTTGATGTGTAGGGAGATTCTATGTAGTCTACCACCTTGCTAGCCATCTGATCTCTTTCCTGCAAAGCATACTATGTCAACTAAACCAAATCACAATAAGCGAATGTACCTTAGCGTAATTTGGGGAGGATACCTTGTCTGCAAGATCACCAAATCAATGTGATACATGTATAACATAATCATAATATCATATAGACATATATTGAATAAGTGCATCAATGCATAAATATCATTCTAGTTAGAGTCCAGTCATCAATGCAAGTCCATATCAACAATGCATGCTATGACCTCATGCATGACAACAACCATTACTCCATTGCACACATATCCACATGAAAATATCAACATGCATCAGCAATGCCTAATCAACTACACAAACGTATGAACACATGTAGGCAAAAATAAGTGATTAATTCTTGTAATCAACCTAAAAGACTAATACATGTAATCAAAACATTCAAGAATGCACCTGACATACAAGGATGTAGTCAAGTGACATATATTAAACATGTAAGTGACATATAACCATATGCAACTAGACATACACTTCGGACGTTTCGTCCCTCAAAATCACACCAAGTTCCTCATGACAACCTTACTACAATCATGATCAACATGATGCAATGCAATAAGCACACAGAATGCAAGTGTAAGAGAAACACATGCATTCATGACCAACACATTCACCCAAGTAGAGTGAAACTTGGCTCTGATACCAATCTATAACATCCCCTCCTCCCAGGTCCACCTAATCAACTAGCCAATTGGGGTAAACATGCGACGAGAGAGGATAGTATAAGGGATTCAACTTCCTTAGTGACCTTAAGGAAATGGAACCGACGAAACATATCAAACAAACCCATCCACATTAGAAAAAACACCCTCAGGAGACATGTCAGCCACTCAGACATCCTGTCCCTAGTCCCACCGATGATTTAAGCCTTTTATCCCTTGGTCGCTATCATGCTATAGGCAAGACAATGACTAGAAGGCAAAGTCGCTCTCACAGGCCTGTGTGCTAATGTCCCCGAGATTTGATCCACTTTTCTAGCCCAGAATCTCGACCTATTCCCAAAACTTGTTATAACCTTCATAATACATCAAAGACATGATGACAATATAAACAAATCAGAAATAAACCTTAGGACTAGACCTGAGCATGCCCAATCGAGACTGGCATTTTGTCAAACACTTGGCATCAATGCAACCCATAGGTCTAGGATACAAGAAAGAGAAAAAATGGATGAAATAACTTATGAAACATAACCAAAAGGATCATCTCCTTCTCCATTGAACTATTATATCATCAATTAGGTCTTGCATCTATCCATTTAACAATTACAAGTAAATACATGAAATAACTATGAGATGAACCAGTCATTTAACCATGCTTATAAATAGCATAAAACCATATAAATATCATAGATATGATAGCCATTAAATCCACATATAAACCAGTGCAAAAGTAAGAGAACTTAGATTTTATTAGTCATAGGTAAATTTGACCAGGTTTAGGACTTCCACGTACCACTCGACCATAGGCGTGGCTAAACCAAATCAGCCAGTCACCTCCATGCCATATTCCAAACATGAATGTGGGATCTGATAGAACAACCAAGAGAATCTGGAGGTTAAACCACCTCCACCCTCACCAAACCATGATCACACCAAAACCAGTGCTCCAATCACAACTGAATCGAACTTGGAATTCTATCTAGAATCCATCACTATCCTTGAGGAATTTTCTTCTCTGCTGGGCTCTCAAGCTTTACCACAGTCTAATCCTGGATCACTAGGCCCTAAACTGAGACCAGACTCTTAGGATTTACCACAATCCAAGCCCATATTACTAGGACCTAAATCGAGACTTCTCCCTTAGGCTTTACCGCATATCCTTCCAAAACTGGTCAAGGGATTCTTATGCCTTTGGGAATGAAATTTGAGACCAAATCCACCCCGAATTCTGAAATCCATCCAGAAAACAAAAGCTCAAAACAAAGATGAACATCCCAACATACCATGGCATCTAGAAACGCGCAAGGTTAGGATGAAAACCACTGTCATAACTCGACAAAACCATGCCATCAACATCAAGAGAACCATACACCAACATGAAAATCCATGCGTGTCCAAACCAGTTAGGAATCACACATGCAAAAGGTTACCTACAAGTATTCCTGCTAAAGTTTCCTGATCTTAGTTTCCTTCCTTGATCCTTGATTTCCTCCCTTTACCTTTTCTTTCTTTTCCTTCCTTGATCCAAAGCTAGAGTGCTCCAAGAAAACTCTAAGTGACCAAGAGTGTGTTAGATAGAGAATAATGAGATAGCTCCAAACTTGAACTGACCAAGAGCTTACACTAACTAAGAGTGAGCCAAAAACATGGTAACTGATCCTCATAAGCATTTTTATCAATGAGGCCTTTAATTTCTTTATTTTTCATTATTTTCCCTTCAATTTCCTCCTCACATGCAACCTGTGACCTTTCACCTTACTTTTTGCCTAATTTCCATTATTTTCATAAATAAATGTTCCAAAAATGTCTTTTTGCCTTTTAATGCCTTTTCCTTAGCCTTTGATATTTTCCTTAGTCAAAACCCCACATCCAATGATGCCCACTAGGATATATTTGCCCAACATTCAGCGTGGAATAAGTGTCCCTTAACCGTGGTCTTATTTTTCCTTTATTAACTTTTATTACATGAAATTTTCACTAGGGCTCTTATAGCATCCCATGCTATTGATGGTATCATTGGAACCATTTCACAACCTCAAATTCAACCATATGCTCCACCTCATATGAGTTATGGTCAACCCCAGGGAGGGAGCAGTTCCTCTTACATCTATCCCTCGCCTAATATCCCACATGGTAACTCTTATCCAGGTCCCAACACGTCATATACATATCCCCATCGAAATCAACAGATGTCAGGGCCAAATGTTTCTCCACCTTTTTATCCTAGTGTTTCCCCATCTCCTTATTATCTTTATACACCGCCTAGCTCTCCAGCCATTTCGACCCCAACACCCTAGCCCCCCATGCCTCCTCCACCTCTCCCACAACAACAGCCTCCTCCACAAGGTCAGGTGTATGCTCAGCAGAGCGTGTCCAATCCCCTTAGCCCCATAAAAAGGAAAAAGGGAAAAAGTAACCATAACTAGCCATCTCAAGGTAATCAAGGTAGTTAGGGTCCACCACCTATTACACCTCAAGGAAACTAGCCTAATCCCTCAGCCCAACAACATGGTGAACAACACAAGAAAAACAAGGGTCTTAGTACGAACAAACCTTGTGCCTATTGTGACATATATGGATATTATACTCATGAGTGTCCACTTTTACCTCAGACACATCAAGTATGGGAAGCTCAAGCAGCTGCTTCTAGAGGATCACAATCCATATCTCCTCCTCCTCCTCTTCCTGCCTCATCTCAACTAGTTGTTCTTCCCAATCCTTTTCCTCACCAAAGATATCTTACTGCTCAACCTACACATGGTCATGCAGATCCCCCAGCTCCACCATCTAGTCATAATGATTATCAGATTCTTATGATGAATTCTTATGAGTTCAATACTAAGCAATTCAACATTCAAACTTGATCGTGCTAATATGACAACCCACCTACTAAGTCAACAACTGAGTCCCAACCCAAAGTTTCCACTGAGCCTCTATCGTCATCCAATGGTACCTTACATGTCACTCCACCTAATGTAGAGGTTATCCCCAAGATCCCCAAAGCTCCAATACATCAAAAAGTTTCTTATAATAAATCCACCCATGCATATAGCATAGTAGATGACTTAGCATAATCTCCTACTTCCATGTGAAGGCTGGAAGTCCTCTAGACATGCCCATCCCAATGAAACGGTCTACTCTCTACTTTTGGTGATATGGATACTCATGATGATCGTATGATTTTCTTTGACATTGACAAGTCGAAACATCCTCCTTGTTGCCTTCATGGGCCCTGACCCAGGTTCAACGTTAATTAGCCAAGCAAATCCCTACACTACTGACACTTTCGGCATCAATCCATGGAGCGTGGACTGAAGTCTCACCCGAAGCAATATGGGGGGATGCCAGAACCAAGTTTCCGCACCTTGACATGGTCGTGATGTCGCTTTGTACCCTAACCCCTCCTTCACACAGATCGATAAGCCTTCTAGGGCTTATTGATATACTTTCCTTATTTATCCTCTAGACCTTCACAAAGGTCTATGACTATCTTTTGTGTACCCTAAATAGGCGATCCATACACTTACACACCTCTATAATTACTCTTACTTTTGTATTTACCCTGATTAGCTTAAGTAGTGGATAACTTCAACATGCATTATGATTATCTTCGCGTAAATAGATATTCTTACTTGCGTTAATATAATGAACTAAAACACATAGATTCACGCATCAATACAACATTAAATCATAAAACCAGTATTTAACATAACATAATCACATGAAGTCATAACAGAAATAAAATAGCTCATACATAGGTAATTCCAGAATAATTTTTTTTATTGATGTTCAAATCTCTCATACATACTCTAACTACCCTACGCACATAATTGTAGGGGTCCACACACACAGCTACGTAGTTCTACCCTAGGCCTCTATGCACTCAGTGACAGAGCCTCTCTCCTACGTTAAGACTCTTCGCTCTTAGCCCTCACAGACCCATTACATCAATGACTCTTCAAAACATATCTGAACTGAACTACCAAAACTGCCATGGACTCTTCTAAGACTTCCCTTTTTATCCATTCCCATGATCTGCAGACAAAGGGTGGATCTCATAAAGCCGACACAAGTTACATAAACTAAGGGTGGAAACCCTTGATGACTCTTTGCATATTCGCACTCTCTGACCACAAAATGCAGAGAGTTTACATTCTTTATACAAAAATTGGGCCTTTAGCCCCAAAATTTAGGCTTTAACCCCAAAATTGACCCTAGGGGACCTGTTCCCAACAAGCCCCCAACACAAATATGGTGACTTTCCCCTGAGTCACTCCGCTAGCATGGAGATCTTGTCGCGAAGACATCCCAGTTCCACCTGTAATACTGTAACCTTAGCAGTACACTGTGTCGCCACCTACTTAGCCTGTGCGACCAACTGCTCTGTTGCTGGTGCTATGTTATCTACCTATATTTTCTGCTGCATTTTCTGTAGAATAGCCAATTTTCCTTTGATGGTGGCTATGAGAACATATGCTTCATCTAGCCCAGGCCCCAATCTGGCCTTCAGTACTGCCTCCTTGCATTGTGCTGTGTCCACCTATTCTTTCAGTGCCTTTACTTCCTGCAGCTTCGCCAACCTTTGTGTGATGGCAACGGTGTGCATTGTCAATTTGACCTCATCATACTTTAGCTACAGTTCCCTTGCCTCTGTTTCTAGCTATTGCACATGGGGATCTTCCTGTGGGCTGGTAACTAGTTCGAGCTACTACTCAAAGAGTGAAGTGCAATCCTTCACTGTGGTGTCTACTGCGGCAACTACATCCTTGACAGATCCTCGCATTGTTCTCTAACTTCTGGTGGAGTCGAAGGTTGGGCCCTCAACTCGAGTTTTGTGATCTTAAGGTTCAATTCAAACTAAACCTTAGCCAGCTCTGTCCTTGCGCTGCGCACACCTGCAACGAGCTTCCGAATTCTAGCATTAACTTCCACATCTTTTTGGATGTTCAGCTCCATAACATTCTTGCAAGCCTCAACTACCACAACTATGGTGTGTTCATTCTTCTTTGTGATCTTCTTAAGGAGACTAATCATGGAAGTCTTTTTTTATGAACATCTCGACATTGTTGACCTTCTGCTCACTAATCATATTCAGCGTGCGCTGCTCTCTGGCCCAAATTTATGCGATAACACCATCTTACAGGGTGTGAAGGGCCTCACTTGGTAGCGCGACCAAGTTCAACCCAACCTTCTTAAGAGTCCTAACGGTGGCCTTGTCAGCTTCCACTTCTATAGTCAATGATCCATTTAGCAGAATGACGACCCGGGGATCCAAGGAGGGGATCAGCTCTACTGCTTTTGAGGTCCTAGGTGCTAATCTAGTTGACGTTGTGTTGTGTTGTCCCACACTGGTCTACACTTAAGTGGCCTGGAACTATAGCTTGTGCAGACTCGCTTGAATGGCGATCAAGTCTTGCTCGAACTGTTGTAGCAGTTCTACGGTCTCATCCCTCATTGTGTCCTTAATATCATTCAGATCACCTTCAGTCAAATTGATCGGGTCAAGTGATGACTTGTTGGCCTTGGACTTCTTCCACAACCCTACTTTTTCCTGCTCCCTCGTGCGCTTAACCTAGAATGGAGTAGTCTCCAAGTATTCACCTCCCTATCTTGATAGTTGCTCATCTTCCTCTGTCTGCGGTGAAGGAGACCTTTGACTTCTGTCAAAGTCATGCTCTTCCTCTTCTTCCTCCTCTTTTATCAGTTTCTTAGTAGCATGCTCTACTTTAGCTTTTTCCTTGGCCTCCTTTTTCCTCCTTTCGTCCAACTGCTGCATTTTTAACCTATCCTCTTCCTTCTTCTACTTCGCTGCAAACTTACTAGACCCGGATAACAAGTCTGAGGCCGTCTGCCACTCTGCTGGCCAACTCTCAATGACCGTGATGATTGCATTATCTGTCTCCAGGTATGGAAGATCATACCATTTTTGCTCAGGGCCCTTCTGTGCTCTAATGGAAACACAGTGGAACTTCTCCCTGAACTCCACATATTCTGACAACTGCTCAAAGGCAGTTGGTGAGAGCTGCAACTTGCAGTTGATTGTGGTGTCGATGATTGCCTCCATTAACACCCATAAGATATTGCTATCTTTGACCCTTGTGAGAAAACTGGTTGTCCTCCGGTAGCTCCCACGCAACCAACACTATTGATAACACTAATCAAGAGTAGTGAAAAGTTTTACTTTCGTCTTGGGCTTCTCTGCAGTTCGCAAGGAACTCACCACACAGGTAGTGTCGCCAATTAAATTGTATTCCCTCCATGCACTGAGCTACTAAAGACACAATTGGTGTTGGCAGCTCATCTGTACAACACTTTCTCATGATTTTCCCAGCTAAACTCTGGGAGGTGACCTTAACCGCGAGGTCAATTATGCTAGAAATTAAATAGTTGCATGGTTTATTGGCTAACTTAAACTTATCTTTCATTCACACAATAGGGTCACGCTCACCGTCTTTCTCCCAAATGTCATGGTCGAGTTCAATCCTGAATGTGGGAGCAAAGTGATCCTATGGATCAACATGATCGTGATTGGTATCAATTCTCCCAACCACAGGTATCTGTTGTGCACCAAGCACAACAATTTCTTGATCACCATGAAGGTTATGGGCATGCGATGGTAATGCGGCACCCATAGTAGGTTTAATAGGCTTAATTTTTCCACCCCTCTTATCCACTTCTTCGGATCTAGCACAGTGACACCTATATCTTTGTAGAACACTCGGGTCATGAAGGTGTCAGTTGCCAAGCGGGGGAATCACTCTATGTATGCCAAATCCCAACTTCTCCAGCTTGAGAGAGGGGTTTGCGCCAAGCACGGGCCTTCAAATGTAATTTGGTATGGCAGCAATGGGGTATTCAACATAAATTTTCCCTCATCTGGGTCCTTCGGGACCTTCACCTTGCCTCAGCCCGAGGGAATGTATTCCGGCAACTTGGAAATAGGATCTACGTCCTCAATGTCAATGTCCTCAGTGCCCATATCCATAGCTTTGGTGCCCTCCTCATATTCTAGGTTGACCACCTTGCCTTTCTCATGCGCATTGGTCTTTCCTTTCTGCAGATGTTTCCTAGGCGACGCGCGCACTGGTTGTGCCTCTTTATGCTTGTCCTTCTTCACTTTAGTCCCCTTTGTAGTCAGCATAGGCCTCAAACTGGGAGACCTCGATGATTTCGGTACCTCTAAAGGCATCTGTACACTTGCAATCTCAGGGGAATCTCCCTCAGATGCCATCGATCCCTCAGTAGTTGCGGTTTCCACGGTGCCGACATGATGCTAGTTAGGAGATCTTGGGTTTCCTTGGGCAACTCATCAAAGACTGAACTCGCCACCAAAGCCTTGAAACTCTCAAGGTTCATGCATGCCTAAGAGCTCAACACCTCAATTCTCAAAATCCCAAGTGTTTTTTGTTGGGCGGCCATCTGTAATTTATAGGAAAATTCGAATTTGAATCCCACCTTTCCCCCCAAAATTCACTCATAAATGCTAGATTGGCGGCAAATTTTCAAAGATCTCGTTTTTAAATTATGACTTAAATGCCACCCCCTACTCCACTTAGTCATTTTCTCACTGTCAAATCATGAACAATGATCATAATGGTCACTTCCTGGTAGCGCTATGCAGTCTCTCCTCTTATACCGCAACTCCCTTCGCACTTCTGTTGACGTTGTGACATTCCTTCTTTCCACGTAGTCCTCCAATTGCGCAGCTCTACAACTCGGGTAGTGTAGTTTATAGTCCCCCACCTCCGTTCAGCTGCGTAGAGCGATAAGACTGTGCTTCCACCATATAGTCATCTGGACATATCCTTGGTGTATGGCTTCAATCAACTTCCATTTACCTTCCCTGTAAAAAGCTCCCCATTCAACTTCATGAGCTGAACTACTCGACCATCGGTAATCTCTTTAATGACACAGGTCCCCAGCCAATGCATCCGAAATTTTCCTAGAAACTTATCAAACTTGATATCATATAACAAAACCGAATCATTTACCTTGAAGGTGTGCATATTGATGTGTCAATTGTGCCATGCTTTTTCGTGCTCCTTTTGAACTTGCTAATGTAATCCAGCCAAAAAATCTATCCTCTTCCAACTCTATTAGCTATGCAAGCCTTTCTTCTAGGGCTCCACGATCTTTCATTCCTGTAAATGTTGTTATGCATAGACTAGGTACAATTTATTCCATTGGCATCACAACTTCTACGCCATAAACAAGCCTGAAAGGCGTTCGGCTAGTCAGATTTTTGCAAGTAGTTCTGTAATCCCATGGCACCATGGGTACACAAACATCCCAGTCATCCAATAGCTTATTAAATTCTTCCACCATCCCATTAGCTTGTGGGCGATATGGCATACTCTTCTGACGATAAACCTGGAACTCCTTCGTTAACACGTTGATCGTCTCATTAAGAAAATGCATACCGCGATCGCTCATCAAAATCTTTGGGAAACCAAATCTAGTCAATACATACTCAAATATGAACGTTGCTATTTTTTCCCCTATATAGTCCTTCACAGGCTACGCCTCCACCCATTTGGTCAAATACTCAGTCACGATGATGATGTACCACACACCCGTCTTCTTTCCTAGAGGCTAAATTGGTTGTATCACCCACTTTTCAAATGGTTGTAATGACATTTGTGGATTCAGAGGAAGCTCATCCCTTCGTGATGGCCTATTCATCCTTTGACATGAATCACATGCCTTATAATAAGCCTTAGAATCCTTATGAAGCATCAACCACCATAGCCCAAGACGTAAAATTTCTTGCATTGTAGCTTTTCCTGCATAATGTCCTCCCGTGGCTCCTCCATGAGCTTTAGTAAGGATATTGTTCCATTCAAAGTTAGGTACATAATGTCATAGAATTTCATCCAAATTCATTTTATATAAATGACCTGCAATGACAGAAATGTCTGTCGTGTGCACCACCAATTCCTTGTTTTTTTGGTTAGTATACCCCTCTAGATTCGTTCCTGTCCTCAGTAAGTGTATAATATCTTCAAAGTGACGGTCCGTGACGTGCACCGCAAAGAGCTGCGCATTAGGCAATCCTTCCTCCAATTTAGAAGGCTCCTTTCCTGTTTCAATGTGTGACAGATGATCTGGACCCACATTTAATTGTCCTGGCTTAACGATAACTTCAAAATCATATTCCCGAAACAACAACAACCACCTGCATATTCCCCCCCCCCCCAAACACAGGCTTTTTGACTAGGCATTTCAACACAAAATGGTCTGTATACATCTTAAAGTGTCTGCCTAACAAATAATGCCTGAACTTCTAGAGCACTTACACCATAGCCAAACCCTTAGCGCTTCGTCATTGAATAATTCTTCTCAGCTTTAGACAACTTTCTACTTGTGAATTCTATAGGATAATCCAATTCTCCCTCGATGACCTGCATCAATACTGCTCCCAGCACAATACATGACACGTTGACATGCAAATGGAATTCCTTCTTCCAATCTGGGAAGACTAGGATCAACGTGGTGACCATCTTTTCCTTCAACACATCTAAGCTTTGCTAATACTCTTCATTCCAACATGATGTAGCATCCTTCTTTAGCACCTTCTCCATCGGCGCAGTAATCTGGGCATAGCTTTTGATGAATGTCCTATAATATCTGGTATGCCCTAACATTGCGCACAATTGTTTCACACTTCTTGGTGCCTCCAAATTGATGATGACTGTGATCTTAGCAGGTTCTACCATTAAGCCTTGTTTGCATACCACATGTCTCAGTAGGATCCCAAAAGGGACACAAAACAAGAATTTCTTCAAATTGAGCACGATATGATACCTCCGACATGTGTCTAGCATCAAGCGTAAGCTAGCGACATAGCGCTTTACCAACCCAAACACTGTCCAATTATCAAAGTATACCTTCGAAAACTTATGAATGAAATCCTTGAATGCCGCAATGATTACATGCGAAAAGATTGTTGGTGCATTCTTCAATCCAAACGACATCACAATATACTGAAAGCACCCCCATTCAGTGGCGAAGGGCATATTGCTTCTATCCTCAGGCGCGATCTTGATCTAATGGTACCCTAAAAACCCATCAGTGAATGAATATGCTTCCTAGCCACCAACATTATCCAACACTTCATTGGTGAAAGGAGTTGGAAAGGGATCTTCACGTAGGTGTCATTCAAATTCCTAAGGACTACGCATATCCTTATTTCATCCTTTTTCTTCTTTTCCTGAACCACTATTGGGCTCACCCAATCAAATTCTTCAACCGGTTCAATAATTTCTACGGCAAGAATTTTATCCAACTCTAACGGGATCTTCTCTTTATACTTGGGGTTAAGGCGATAAGGGCTTTGATTAATCGGCTTCATGTCTGGTTTCAATGTGATATTCATGACTCCCAGGTCCCCTATTATCCCTTTAAAATATGAAAACTTTGTAGGGAACAAGTCCTGACATTCGCAGATCAATTCAACGAACTTATTGACTATTGCATCATCCTAGTAGTCCCCAACTTTTGCAAAATTTCTGCTCCACATCTGTCCCAATGTTCACTTGTCTTGTTTTCAGTGGTGCATTGATATATGGATTCTCAATTTACGGTCCTTCAACTTCACATGACCTTCAGTCTCTGGGATATTAATGTTCCTTGGGTCTTCATAGTCTTCCTCAGCAGTCACATTATAGCACTCCAACACGTAGCACAGCTGGGTAGTCCAATATAGTTGGATTAAGTCCAAGGGGTCCTGTGGTATTCTGAAGATCGATGCCTTGACTTCCTACAATGCTTCGCCAATACATTTAAATCCATCCTCGAAAGTAAACATCATCAAGAACCCTTGATTCAAAACATCCCATTCTTTAGTGCCATGGTGGAGCTCCGTCTCTAAGTACTAATTCATCGGTATAACATCCAAAGTATGACAAGATAGATGCACCCATTCAGGCTCCGGCTCCACTCCATAGACCTTGGTCCATTTGGCTAGGTGATCATGTCGGTCATCCCTCCCATCATATTTCTCTGTGAGATGCACTTGTGGGTGACCAAACCACAATGTCATCATCTTTTTATACACGCACCAATCATCAAAACTTTCCTTGTGTGTACCCCACCATCTCACAAGCGTAGCTTGCAGCGCCCAATCCAAGGCTTGGGAGCGATGCTTCTCTGGCACTTCCCTCTCAAATGTATCCAAAAATTCATCAACGTCAGTTAAACCATCATAGTAAGGCAGATTCCTTACCACTGATGATACACAGACCAGGGACTTGGTCATCATATTACATACTTCATGCAGTCGTTTATGCCAGTGTTCCAACTCCTCATCTAAATCTGAAGTGTGGGAGATTTCACAGTCCCATGAAATACGTCCATCTACTGTCGAATTCACCCAATCTTGATCTCATGCCATTATCTTATAAATATGGTCCAATTCATCATCACTTTCATAATCGCAAATCAGTTCAGTATAGCATGGTCCTTCTGTAGGGTTCAGGGGAACTACTACTTGGAGCGATTTCTTCTCAAATATCATATTTCACTTCTTCAAATTGATTACCCCATTCATGTCAGTGGCCCAATCGATCCCAAGAAGAGAAGGGTAGGGATTGTCATCATCCATAATCTCTATCACTTCGAAGTCAGCCAATGCACTCAGGGCCTCAATATCCACTGTCACTTCTTGCAATCTGCCCATGTGGATGATTTTTTGCTGATTTTCCATCCTTAACTGAAGTGGATACCATTACATTGTAGGTCTCCCTATCCTTACCCATGTCCGTTTAGGCATAACATTCACGTTCAACCCCAGATCCAAAATTATTTGATCCATCTCATATTCTCCTATTTGCATAGTGAGCCTCATCTCACACCCCATTCTTGGCCTATTCTTACCAATCTTCCTAACTATGCGTAGTCCATCAAGAGTGTTTTCTTTCCCAACACACTTATTTATCAGTTCCTTTAGCCTTTTACAGCTTTGCTCTCACGCAAGAGCTTCATATAGGTCTCCAAGAAAGTAGTAAGCATGGAAGGGTCAATCTCTTCAGCTGGCTTATCCTGAGTTCCTAAGGTAGAGGCCTCAACGAAGCTTTTCTTTACTTCCATAAATGTTTCCCGTGCGTGCTTCAGATCAAACTCGACCTCCTTTTCTGGAGCTCTACAGACCCATTCACTTTCTACAGGCTACTTCCCCTTATCTTCTTGAGTCATCATTCCACTCCGTAGCACAATATTTACCTTGGGATCCTCTTCACGAGGCTTAGCCCTCATCATTTGCAGGTTTTGGGTTAGTTGCGCCCCCTTTTCATGTATATTAGCTACAAATACTGCATAATCTTCAATTTTGTGGTCAAACTAAGTACAATATCGACATGACATACGCGTCGAATTTGGGTAGTCTTGCGCGTAGTGTCCCAATCCTCCACAGTTGTAGCAAATGACCTATCCTTAATCTCTACTAGGTTCTCCTCCACCTTGGCCTCGTCTGTGCCCCTAATATTTTCCTTGCACTCCCCCAACACCTTGGTCCGGAGGTCGGGTTTCTGCCTACACCCAATATGTGAGCATTTTATCCATCATTAACTCATAACTATGACAATTGCGCTCATCATGACCCACCGATTTACAGAAGTTGCAGAAGAGTTGTTGCGGTGTCCGTACAAATTTCTGCAACAAATGGCAATAAAATGTCACGTGTTTTCTAGCTACTTGACAGATAGCATACCATAGCGCAGACTCTGCACTTGGCCTTGCTTGAGCCTCCAGTCTCAAAGGTATTGGTCCTCCTACTGCAACATAATTCGTGAAGACTGGGCAATGATCTTTGTCATGCCCCTAGCTTTTGCATTTCAAGCACCAAACTTCTTCGTGCACCTATGGCCAAACTATTCTATCATTCTTCAGACTTTTCATTTCTAGGAAAATGTTTTGTAATTGCGCATGAATCTCTTGAACCCCTAAATTAGCATCTTGCATCAGTGTATCATGCAATCTCATCACAATCTCCAGAGATTCCACCTGGGTCCCAATCTTTTGTTGTGATAGTGCAACCCTTAGATGAGGCAGGAGAGAAGCCACAAACCATTCGCAATGCTGCCCATTAGTCAGATTCATGTTAGCCTCGCAGATCTTGCATTTCAATTTCTAATCTAGCTTCCAGGATGTCTCGTCGTGCCTGATTGTTATTTCGTCAAATCTAATGATTGATTGCACTTCAGACTTAGGCCTACTGAATTCCTTATTCAGCTAGTCTGAATATCTTCCAATGCAGATGTTAGGTTATCAATACAGTACTTAATGTACCACGTTAGTGCGCATTCCTGCAAAGCACTAAGCAATGTTTCTTTCTCAATTTGATCATCTGTGATACCCTGAGCTTCCCATACAACCTTCACTGTGAACGAAAACTTGTCCGGATCCTCATTTCCCAAGCCCTTGAACGCAAGTAGCTTTATTTGGTTTTCCATACTAAACAGTGGCAGAGGTGGTGGTGGTGTAGGTGAAGTTTTATGCAGTGGAGGTGAAGATGGAGATGGTGTGGGTGGATGGGGTATTCGAGGGAACCCTTGTTTTATCAACTTAACAACGCTCTGTGGAGAAGCTTGTGTTGCTTCCTCGTCATCACTCAGAGGAGGTTCAATCAGTGGGCTATATTCAGGGTCTATTTTCCATTTGTTCCTGAAGGTCTTTCCACTTTGCGTAGCCCCAAACATCAAGGTATTTTCATAATCCGCTTTTCACACAATATCATCTTAATCCAATTATTTAAATATCTTAAATACTTACCTCGCGAACCCCTGAAGAAGCAGCGCTCTGCTTCACTGTAACTGACAGAGGTATCAACCACGAACTTTGTCATGAACCATCCTATGATACGATCGAGCCAATGATCAACAACGTGTGCAATCTTATCTTCAGAGGCTTCTAATCTACGCACTAACTTTAGGGTCCAGACTATTGGACCATCAAGCCTCCACCTTCTTTGGTCATTTGCCAATTTCGCAATCCACTCATATAATTCAACCGGGAAGGAACAAAATAAGATTTCTTGTATCTCTATGTACATATATTTGTCCAACCACTATTCTTTCGTCAATCATGGATTCCTATTCTCTTGTGCCACGAATTCATAGATCTTTCTATCCAACCATTCTTTGATCTCCTTCTTAGTTGGATTCCAATAATGCGACATCACACATCCTTTTATGCAGATCATGTCTTGACAATAGAACCATTTTTTGGCTTGATGGGCCCTGACCCAAGTTCAACGTTAATTAACAAGAAAATCCCTACACTACTGGCCCTTTCGGCATGAACCTATGGAGCGCGAATTGAAGTCTCACCCGAAGTAGTATAGGGGGATGCAGGAACCAAGTTTCCACACCTTGAGATGGCAATGTTGTCTCTTTATACCCTAACCCTTCCTTCATGCAGATCGATAAGCCTTTTAGGGCTTATCAATATACTTCCCTTAGTTGTCCTCTAGACCTTCACGAAGGTCTATGACTATCTTTCACGTACCCTAAATAGGTGATCCAAACACTTACATGCCTTTGTAATTACTCTTACTGCTATATTTACCCCGATGAACTTAAGTAGTGGATAACTTCAACATGAATTATGATTATATTTGCATAAACATATATTGTTAATTGCGATCATATAATAAAGTAAAACACATAGATTCATGCATCAATACAACATTAAATCATAAACCTAGTATTAAAATAACATAATTGCATGCAGTCATAACAGAAGTAAAATATCTCATACACAGGGAATTCCAGAATAATTCTCTTTATTGTTGTTCAGATCTCTCTTACAGACTCTAACTACCTTGCGCACATAGCTACAGGGGTCTGCACACTCAGCTATGGATTTCTATCCTAGACTTCTGCGCACTCAACTGCAGAGCCTCTCTCCTACGCTAATACGCTTCACTCTTAGCCCTCACAGAACCATTACATCAATGACTCTTCAAAACATATCTGAACTGAACTACCAAAACTACCTTAGACTCTTCTAAGACTTCCCTTTTTATGCATTTCCATGGTTTGCGGACCAAGGGTGGATCTCATAAATCTGACACAAGTTACATAAGCTAAGGGCGGAAACCCTTGATGACTCTTTACATCTTCACACTCTGCAACCACAAAATGTAGAGACTTTACATTCTTTATGCAAAACTTGGGCCTTTAGCCCCAAAACCTGGGCTTTTAAGTCCATAATTGACCCTAGGAGACCCGTTCCCAACACTCCTCTACCTTCATCCATTACACTCCAAATCCCAGCCTCCATAAGAAATGCCAATGTCCAATGTTGTATCATAGATGAAGGTGCCTCCACCTCTGTGATGGTTACTAGTGTTTGGAAGCAGATTGGTTCCTCGGACCTGTCCCATTCACCATCACTCTCTGTGCTTGGGACAATCATCCCTCACAACCCCTTGGCTTATATCAAAACTGTCATATCATTGTTGTCGACAAGACTATCTCTATTGACAATGAGGTCATTGATGCCCCATTACATTACAAAATCATTTTTGGTTGTAGTTATACCTATGCTATGTTAGTTTTCACATCTGTGTTCACTATAAGATGTGCTTCCCCCATAATGGAAAGATCATCACTATTGATCAGCTCACGTACTATGATCCCAAATCTCAGACTTCACATCAATACAATATTTCATCAATGACTGACAATCAATTTGTCTCATTCCTTGCTAATTTCTCTCCTGGAGTCTATAAAGATTCCATCTTGCTTTTTCTTATTATGGTCCACCACCTACTCCTTCTGAGCCTAGCTCATCCATTTTTTGAATGCTTTAAGCATCATAGACTGCCCACAAGCGGTATGGTATGCCTTCACAACAACCAACATCTCTGGAGCCTACTATTCCCAACTCTCAACCTAGCCTTTCGGTACTACTCCTCAAGTACCATTTCCTTCTACTAGTATCTCTCCTAATCCCTTTCAGCATGTAATTGTTCCCCCAGGTCTTAACCATCTCAGAGAAGTTCCCCTAGGTCATTACCATTCTGGTCAGATATTGTTTTTATTTACACCCCCTTGAGTTTATTCTACATATGTCATGACTACATTGAGTTTACTTAACATTACCTTGGGTATCCTAGTCTGGTACATTAATCCTTCCGCAAACACTCCCCCAGATCAACTCAAACCTTACAATAATTTGACCCTCATTCTTCATGTTGTTCCTACCCCTTCCTTTGCTTCAATTCAACAATAAGCTCAACAAGAACCCATTCCTGTTGTGAAAGCATTTGGTGAGGGGGGCAAATATTAGAAAAAGATGTCAAAGGAAAGGCACCCCAAACAAATCGATATCCTCCTAAGTTGCCAAAGCCTATTCCTCCATGTGCTTTCTATGATGTTGTTTGTCATGCCACCAATAATTGTCCTGAGCTCCCTCATATCAAGAATTGTTTCTCTGATATCTTCCACGATTCTAATATTCCTCAGGTCCATGTCACCTTACCTAGGTCATCTAAGAATAATAGATCATTACACACGAATCACCCCTATGCTCTGTGTGATAATTATGCCCATTATTCTCACTGTTGTCCCCGTCTCAAAGAATTTTGTGATAGAATTCAATTGCTTCACGAATTATAGGTCGCTCGTAGTGAATCCACCTCTCCTCTACCTGCGGGTTCTGGTCCCACTCCTACAATAGAGCATGAGGTCTATCAACCACCCACTATGATCTCCCCCCCTGATTTCATGATGATGGATAACACTTATTATATTCTCTACATGTTGTCATCCATGATATCGATGTATTAGAACTCTCTAGATGTCTCCTATTAGTATTTTGTTGAACCTTCTTCGATGAACACTTTGGTCTCAACATTGGTAGATGTCCCATCTACTAGTCATATGTCTCCCAACCTCGATGATGCGTATGTGAACCTTGTCTCTCATGAAGATGCCTAAGTTAGTTCCTCTTCATCATGTGGTCTATCTCCCTCCCATCCCCCCATCTTCCATTTTGATGAAGAAATCATGGAAGCCATGACCACCCATGATTATCCTTGGGATGATATGCACCATTATGCGTACTTCCTTCCACATTAAACCCATGATCAATATGCTATGGAGTCAAAATAATTCATTCATGGTGAATTTGATTGGTTTGAAAATCCCATTCCTACACCAGATGCTTTTGAAGCAGGAATATGGCTAACATTTCCCCTACGATCAAAATTAACATTTCAAATAAACTAGGGATTGAAGAAAATATCATTTTGGGGGCACAATGCACCCTAGAAGAAATTGATGCTTACACCAAGTTATTTAAATAATTTCGTGATGTTATCAGCTCATCTTATTATGAAATTCCTAGACTAGTTTCATCTATCCCACTGAATACACCACATGTGTATCCAATCATGTTCTCATTCTTAAGAAAAAAGGCACCATTCATGTTTACATAGACTTTTGTGATCTGAAAAAAGCTTTTCCAAAAGAAAACTTCCCACACCATTTATAGACCAAGCCATCGATGAGTGTGTGGGGCATGTTATAAAATTATATATTATAAAGCAATTGAACACATAAAATATTGAAAAACACAAACACATAAAATGCATAAAACAAGAAAGAGACATAGATATATGTGGTTCACCCAATTTGGGCTACATCCATGGAGAAACCACCAGTCTTTCCTTTTATATTATCCAACAAAATGAAGAGATACAACCTACAACTGATCCCTTGTAATTTCCTCTTTGCTCTCACACAGTGTCCTCTCTCTTTCTCGCTCAGAATATCTTCATCTGCAATACAATTCCTTCATATATAACGATGGGTTGCCTTCTAGGGAAAAAACACTAAATTAAACATAACTTCTACTATTAGATCATCCACCTAATGAATGGCCCAGATTAACTATGAAATTAAAATATTTTACATGGAAATTTTACATCTATTTTTTTAGCTTTGGGGGTAGTGCCCTGAACCCCACCAGGGGGAGGCTCATAAAAATTGTCATCGCCCCCCCTAGTGACGAAAAAATGGGTGGCATTTCTGCCCCATTATGAACTGGGTTCCAATGCGGCAATACCTTTAAATAAAGAAGATAATCAGGCTCCACACCCATCAATCTCCCACTTGGAGACTGATTATAGCAACTGCACTGCTGCTTCATTTGTTGGACAATGACTCCACTTTGTACCTAGTTGTTTCTCATCTTCATCATCATAATTGAAGACTAATTGAAACTGAGCAGAATCTCAGTTTCCCCATGGTTACAAATTTTGTTAACATATCTGCAAGATTCTAGCTAGTGTGTATCTTTTCCAACTTCAATTGTCCATCTTCCAACACTGACCATATGAAATGGTACTTGAGTTGTATATGTTTAGTCTTGGAATGAAATGTTGAGTTATTTTCAAGATGAATGGCACTCCAACTGTCACCGTATAACCTGCCCAACTCCTTCTTACCCAAATCATCTAGAAACATTTGTAACCAAATCATTTCTTTACTAGCCTCTGTAGTAGCAACATACTCTACTTCCATCGTTGAGAGTGCAACAACAGTATCCAATTTTGAAACCCAACTCATAGTTGTTCCACCTACAATAAACACATACCATGTGGTGCTTCTCTTGTTATCTCTATCACCTGCCATATCTGCATCAACATATCACTATAGAGCAACGTTTGAACCACCAACACATAATGCTTGATATGTGGTACCTCTCAAATACCTGAGAATCCACTTCACTTCCATCCAATGTTTTTTTCCTAGATTGTTCATGTAACTTCTCACAACTCCCACTTCATGTGCATTATTAGGCCTTGTGTAAACCATTTCATACGTTAAGCTTCCAATTGTTGATGCATATGGAACCTTAGACATATAATCCATTTTTTCCAGAGTCTTAGTGTTATAGACATATTTGGGAACTGCAACCCCAATATCATATGTCCATAAACCAAGGGCTTCTAAGCCCCTAAAAGTGTTGTTTCATACCCTAAAGGAACAAGGTCAGCTAATTACATCATCTCCCAGAAGTTCTCCCTAAAAAACTACTCAAAACTAGTCAAAACTGGACCATACAGACTACTCAGTGCTAAGGGTGCGATGCATCTCACCTGTTACATGCAAAAAGTGTGATGCATACTGAAAAGCCTTTTGTAGGGTGTGATGAGCAAGACCAGAGAAATGGCAGAGGCAATTGGCTAGGTGGAAACCCAGAGAATCTTCTAGAAATTACCCGTTTGACACTTGCCTCTCTAAATTCGCGTAGGGATGAGTAAGAGATCATGAAATCTCCAAGTGGAACCAAGAACTATCATAGAAATGACACTAATCAAAATCCCAGAAGCTGACTCACTAACCTACAAATATATGTATGTGGATCCCTCATCCTAGAGATCCGAAGGCTAGAATTTTGTATTTTGTAAGGAAGTGCTGTTGGTTTCTCTGCGAAACATCATAGCGTTGGGTGATCTAGCTTTTCATGAGATGAAGAGGCCTTTCATGATGGGAGGATGGCATTGGATTAGACCAATGGGTTGTAATCCTCTCTTCTACTATTTCTATCAATAAAGCTATTTGAGTTTTCCTCCATATTCTTGTATATTTCTGAACCTTGTATTGATATATGCATTTGTATGGTTAATATACATCTGATCCTATATTGTTTATGGTTATAAATATCTATGCTTTGATGGTATTATGCTACTTTGACTCTACAGGTGTTCTTTGAAGCGGGACAAGTAAGGAAGGAGTGGTGAAGCTCTGTCAAAGGAGGGAGGAAACAAGCAAGGAGCCAAGCGAAAGACTGAGGTTGGTACTCTCTACTTCTCTCTCATCTGTCTCTCATAAAGGAAAACACAAGCAACTTTAGTTTGTTTGTTTCTAAGATAGCTACCCGTCTTAGTGGGACTAGTAGCTCTGAATGGACACTAGTTTTCCCGATAACAAAATGGCGACTCCACTAGGTAGCGAATAGTTTGTTTGCTTGTTTCTATTTGTTTGCTTTATAAACTACAGACGAAACCTGAAGTTAAGCCAACTAGCCTTCGAACTATTTTTTCTATGCAACTACAAAGTAGATCAACACTACTTCAGTCAATCTCCTGGTTAGTTTATGAACTGAACATCTGACTTGCAAACATCCTAAGTGCCTTGGTGGTAGCTCAAATAACCTCATTAGATCAGCCCCTATACTTTGTGTTCACTACCTATCATTAACTCAGCCTAAATCCCTGAACTAAGCTACAAAATTTGAGCAAACACCAAGCTCAGTCTCGTCCCTGGACCATCACACTATCTCTCATTGGCAACCAGGATGCATCACACCTCCCATGTGCTGTAGGTGAGATGCATCCCTGTTTCCCTGTGTTACAGGTGCAATGATTAGGTGAGACTATTTCTTCTTCCAGATTTTGGTTTTCTCTTCATTGTCTTCAGCTTTATTCAGTAGTTTTGTTGTCTGTGATCAGTATATCACTGTTGAAACTCCCTTCCTTTGCATTATTTAGCCTCCATTGATAAAGAATTGTGAATGTTTTTATGTATTTTTCGTCATTTACAGTTCTCCTTTGCAAACAGTAGCTTAATCGAACTACCGTCTTTTGATTTGAAAGTGTCGCAAGTGTCGTTTTCAGTCAAAGAAAAGAGTGTCGTAAAGTGTTCCTCTTTCTGATAGTCAATTACACTTTTGCCATTGTATTTGATTTGAATTAATAGTATTTCAAGTGTCAAAAGCAATTTTAAATTCGAAATCACAAAGTGTCGCCTTAGTCTTCCTTTCATTTTTTAATTTGAAATCGCAAAGTGTCATCTTAGTCTTCCTTTCGTTTTTTGAATTCAAAATTGCAAAGTGTTGTCTTAGCCTTCCTTTTGTCTTTTGAAAAGAAAATTGTTAATATTGTCGCTTTGAAAGAAAAATAGTTCAGATCTGTACTTAGCATTCTTTTTGTCATTCACACATTAAGAAAGCGGAAAACAAATACATGCATGTGCATTTGCATTTAGACTACATGCATAAATTGATTTAGGACAGTGCATCTTAGTGTGTGCTCTCTGCTCTATGTTGAAATAATTTTACTTCTCTTTCCGTAGTAGCTAGGATTTTCATTGCAAAAAGAAAGTAAACGACTGTTTATCATCTTAGATTGCATATTTAGGAATTGTATATCTACATCACGAAGTGAACCTTAAAGGCAAACTTCTTAAGAAAGATCAACTGTAAAATAAACCTCAATGAACATAAAAACGCTTTGGAACCTAACACACAACATCTAGAAGTCTAGGCTAGAGACATATTCTGGCATCGTAAAGCCTGGTAACTATCACTTTCGTCGTAGGTTGGGTGATTCCTCCTCTTTGATACAACAAGTGCCAGTACAGACTTGTGCTCCCATGTACCGTCGAGTATATATTGGGAGACCACAATAGGCTATATCGTTTATCCTTTGGAAGCCATGTCTACCGCCCTATCGATTGCAATGCACTAAACACAGCATTTGGGAAGATTGACTTTCGTACCTTAAAATGTATTCTACAGTTTTGCGATTGGTTTGGTAATCCCTCTGACTAGATTTCTAGAGTAGTCACTTTCGTTCCTTTTCAAACTCCTTAAAAGAAAAGGTCCTTCTGAGCACTTGTAACTTCAGGCTCATTAAAAATTGAAGGCGACTAGAGTCATCTTTAGACTTTTCTCGACTATTAAAAATTGAAAAAGCAAGTTGTGTCAAAGCCTCATAAAAATCATTTAATTCGGAATGACATTTTCCCTTTTTTATTTTGAGTTGATCAAGTAATCTGCAATCGTGGAAGAAAGTCAATCAAAACCCTGTCATTTGCGGAGACTAACAAGTCAATCGTCTTTGACTCTGGAAATGAAACCATTCCGAGCCAAGCGATCTCGTTTAACTAGGTCAAAGTCTCCTGGTTTGTTTGAAACTTTTGTTTCAACATCCTCGGAGACTCCAATTACTCCAACTATTTTTGGTATCCCTGCCTCTACAGAAGAAGTTCCGCAGTTACAAGAGGACATTAGAATTGATACTAGTGTAACAGTAAACACTTCTATTCTTGAGCCAGCTCCATCTAGGGCTAATTTGGAAGGTGTCACCCCTCCAACATCTATTGTTGTAGAGTCTGTACCTTCTTCAGCACCAGAAAGCTTTTACGGACCTGACGGTCTACCTCTTCCACCTGGACTGATTGCTATAGAGGAGATTGTGGAGGATCTTCCATCCAGTACCCCGTTGCAGTTTGGAACTGGGATCCACCTATATCCTTCCACTATAGAAGTTAGTCATCTCTCTTTACAAGTCCCTGTAGAATCACTAAGAAGTCTTTTGGATAGACTCGATATGTTTGAACAACCATCGACATCTAAGACTATGTCATCTGCAACAAAACCTCCTGTTGCTACTCTGACAATGTTCATTGGTATACTATCAGTCCCAACTAGTTCTCAACCACTAGATGGACTGCACACAGGGACTGTTTCGAAAATATGTTTTCTTCCTATTTGTTCATTTGGAACCTTATCTGGAATCTCTTATGTTGAGTCTCAGCAAATTGATCCTTCACAACAATATCAATTTGGGCAGTCTAGTCTCCAAAGGCCAATTTTCCCTTTGAACACTGGATTGCCACCATATGGGGGCAGTATGCCTTTTCATTGTTCCCTCCAGGAGAACAACCATATGAGAGTTCACAATGGAACTCAGGTTAGACTGGAATCACATCCAGTGGTTGGGTACCAATACTGCCTCAACAGCCAAGAGTTGTATATTCTATAAAACCAAATTAACCTTGTCGAATATTCCCACTACACCGACTATTGTGATGGTGTCGCAAGTACAAACGCTGCCCATTGTATGTCAACCTCCAGTCTCTCAGATCGTAATACAACAGCCTCTCGTCTCCGCGACTCAATCACAACTGCTGATTAGTGGATCCTTAACTGAAGTGACTCAGGCTCAAATGGGTACTATAACCCCTCATCTTGGTCAAACATCCAGTATTGGGCAACAGAAAATGGTCTCACAACCATGGCTGGTACAATATCAACAGCCGCAATTCCAGCAAGCTTACCAAGGACCTGAGCAACAAAGCTTTGCAAGTAATGGGCAGCCGTATATTCAAAATTATTACCAATAATCATATTATAATGGTTATGCCCATCAACCTTATCAAAGTTATCAACATCAAATACATTATGCTGGTATGCAAAGACCCACTGCTCAAGCAATCCCATCTTACCCTGGGTATGCTTCACCAAACTTGAATCAACAGTTGCCCTTCGTAGCAACTTTAGAATTATCAGATCTGAATCGGCTAACAAATGATCCAATTGCTTATGCCCCTTGGTGGCTAGCGATTCCTCATAAACTTCCGTCAGATATTCCTAAATTCAAGGGAAATCTGAGTGAAGATCTGTCGAATCATGTGATGACCTTTCATCTGTGGTGTTCATCCAACACTCTCAATGATGATTCGATCGGGCTTTACCTTTTTTAGTGAATGTTAACTGGTCTGGCAACAAAATGGTACATCGAATTGCCTAGAGCTTCATTCTATAACTTCAATGCCCTTGCCACCACCTTTTTAACCCATTTTCAGTTACCAATAAGGTACGAAACAGGAATGGAGCTTCTTACCAATTTTAAGCAAACGACAGCCACTAACATATCTAATCGTATTCATGAGTGGCGATGTCATCCTCGAATGGTAAAAACATATGCTCCTAATCAACTGCTAGCTAGATGGTTTATTAAGTCATTATTACCTTCTATTATATAAGATGTGGTTAAGGGGGGGGGGGGGGGCGGGGGTTGTCACTGAAGAGCAAGTCATTGCTTGTGCACAATATCTAGACTTGATCTATACTCAATCTGGCATGCTCTATGACAAAATTCCTTATGCTCCTAGACTAGAGTTCTCCATTCCTCCTCTTCCTAAATCAACCAAAGACTCTCATGTCGTCGATGGCGTGATAGGTACGACAAGCACGAAAACCACCAAGGCTACATCTAAGAAAGCCCGTATGGTTTCCAGTCAAAATGCAAATGAAGAAACTCTTGCCTCGGAGGTTAATGCCGTTTCGACTGACAAAAGCAAAGAACCAAAGTAACCAGGGGGAAAAGCAAAAAGAAGAAAAAGTATGATTCGTCTCCTGAAAAATCTTCTGTAAACCCTTCTGGGCAAAAGAAACTTCCTTTGGCATGTCACATATGTGATGAAGACCATTGGATGAAGGATTGTCCATATAAAGCTGAGATTAAGAACTTATTTAAGAGTTCAAAAACCTCAGCAGTATTGACTGATCCGTTTCCAAACCCAGAAACCAATTTGGTTGCTAGCGACAATGCTTCCCCTTCCCAAGTGCTTATGTTGTCCATTTTGAAACAACAAAGTGATGCTTTGATATCGACAAGGAATAAAGATTACGGGAATCCACAGTTGTCGAACAACAAGGCTACTGATCAACCTAGTAGTTCGACAACAACTTCAACCGAACTTGTGCCACCCATCATTCCTGAGTTAACGATAAAGCCACCAAAGGGAGTAGTACACAAACCGACATTTAATCCTTGTGCCAGAGTAGCACAATATTATAATATAGTGGAGGATCTAGCCCAATCTCCATCCGCTATGTCGACACTTGAAGTACTCAAAAATGCCCCTCCCAAAAGCAAGCTCTATTATCAGCAATAGGTGGGATTGACCCAGCGGATTCCAATCTTGTGGCCTTTAATCATAAAGGATATGAACCCTAGTTACCAGCTCAACTCGCTTTCCTCATCCAAATGAAAGCCCTCAACAAAACTGTTCATTGAACAATTATTGATGGGGGGCATCTACATGCATTATGTTAACGAGTTGCTGGAAAACCTCAGGCTTACCACCCTTGTCGCGATTGTCAATGACATTAAAATCATTCGATGGACAGACATACACCCGTACGGGATTTTAAGTAACTTGCAAGTTGAACTGGGGGGCAAAACAGTAGAAATTGATGTCGAAGTTATTGATGGAAACCTTGATTACAACATCTTACTAGGAAGGCCCTGGATTTATACTATCGCTGCTGTTGTGTCAACATACTTTAGAAAGATTGCATTTCCTTTTCAAGGAGGAATTACAATTTTTGACCAACAAACCTTTCTCCCCAACAGTTCACAAGTTATCAAAAGCATCCCGATGATCCATGGCAGCTCTCAATCGCTTCAAAATATCAGAGTAGGCCTCCTAAAAGACCCTACATTGATGGAAACTTTTTCTCTACCGCCTCCAAGTAATCTGGCGGAAGTAGCCACGGTGGAGACTTGAAATATGGTATCTTTTGTATCTAAAAAGATTCAGAAGATTTTCGAACATGATCTTAGCATGGATCATCACCAGGTATTGCCTCCAAGCCCAATAGAAATATTGTAGCAATCAATTTTCTTGGCTTGGGTGGCAAATGCAAATCAACGCTCATCGAGTGTTTGGATAGATAGGTCTAAAGAATATTGTACCTCTTCAGATCCTTGGTCACATGTACATTCTACAGACGAAGGAATTGTTTAGTCAATGATGATAGGAGAGGCACCATGGGAAGATTACCACCATCGTTCCCATCTTCCGGATTACCACGAAGATTGTTCCAAGGACCTTGATCATCCTTCATTTTTTTATTTTCTATCAAATACTGTAAATAGGGTGGATTCTGAGTGAAATCTATCCAATATTGAAGAAAATGTCGCCATAAATATCTCGACCAAACCAGATGTAGAGAATATTCATGTCGGCAAATCTTGTTCTTCTTCAGAACTGGAAATATATTGCACTCTCTTTCGGGAGTTTAGAGATGTCTTTGCATGGTCGTATAAAGAAATGCCAGGCATCGACTCGATCATAGTTGAACATGAAATTAAGATGTATCTAGATGTCAAATCGGTACAACAACGGCTTCGGCAGGTGCACCCGAAGAAAGCTACTACCATCAAGGCGAAATTTGAAAAAAATTTACATGTTGGTTTCATTTACCTGGATCCTCTAACTGAAATATTGTTCCTCTGATGAAAAAGAAAGGAACGATTAGAGTGTGCATCGATTACAGGGATGTAAACCAAGCTTGTCCAAAAGACAACTACCCTACACCCTTCATCAACCAGATAATTGATGAATGCGCCAAATGCGAAATCTTTTCATTTATGGATGGATTTTCTGGGTATAATCAAATAAATATCCACCCACAAGACTAGTCAAAGACTGCATTTATTTGTCCGTGGGGCACATTCGCGTACCGCAAGTTACCTTTCAGTTTAAAGAACGCAGGGGCAACTTTTCAGAGGGCTATGAATTATGCCTTCTATGACATCAAGAACATCATTCAACCATATCTCGACAACCTTCTGACTCATTCGCGAAAGTGGACTGATCATCTGCAACATTTAAGAGCTATTTTTCTACATTGCCGACACTACAAAATACGACTCAATCAGCACAAGTGTGTGTTTTGTGTCAGTTCTGATCGTTTACTTGGCTTTGTGGTTTCAAAGGACGGGATTCATCTCGACCCATGTAAGGTTTAGGCAATCATCGATATGCCGCCACCTTCAAATTTGCTTTAGATTCAGAAACTCCAAGGGAAAGAAAACTTTCTAAGGAGGTTCATTCCAAATTACGCTGAACTTGCTAAAGGTTATATGCGTCTTTTGAAAAAAGAAGTGCCCTTCCACTGGGAACAGGTTGCGCAAGCTTCCTCTGATGCTCTAAAGGAATCCCTAATAAAAGCATCATTAATGTATGCTCCTAACTATCAAAAAGACTTTAACATGAATGTAGCTACAACAGATATGCCCATCGCAATGGTTTTAGTTCAAGAAGTAAATGGAATCGAACATCCTGTCTATTATTTAAGTTGAAACTTAAATGATATAGAAAGCAAGTACTCCTATGTTGAAAAGTTGGCTCTTGTAGTTGTTCAAGCAGTACAGAGATTTCGACACTATATCCTCTTTCGCAAAACTACAATTTTGTTAGATTGCAACCCTATGACTTACATTTTGTCACGTTAGTTACTTGGGGGCAAATATTCGAAATGGATAGATATTTTGCAAGAGTTTGATCTAGAATTCGTAAAATCCAAATAAAAGAAATCTCTAGTTTTTATAGAGTTCCTATGCGACTTCCCATCGTCGTCCAACGATTCAACATCCAGAGCATCAATTGTGGATGAATCTTTATTTATGATATCGTCAAGCAATCTGTGGTATGGAGATATAATCATCTATCTCTAAACCCAAACAGATAGGCCTAATACCTCTCGTTCAGGACAAAGACGTACTCGATACCAAGCAAAAGACTACATGATCGTCGGTGATACACTTTACCATTGTGGTATTGATACAGTTCTGCGAAGATGCCTCACCCATGAGGAGGCTGAAAAAATCCTGAATGATTGTCATTCAGGTGCGTGTGGGGGGCATCAATCTGGTTATGCTATGGCACAAAAGATTTTACAAGCAGGTTACTTTTGGCCAACAATGTTCAAAGATTACATAACTGCAGTCAGAAGTTGCCATGCTTGTCAAATCTTCGACCGCAAAACCAGAATACCACCCGCACCTATGCATCCAGTAGTTTTTGTTGGGCCATTCACCGAATGGGGGATAGATTTCATGACATGTAACCCCACCTCAACTAGGGGGCATGGGTATATCATAGTCGCAGTTGACTATTTTACAAAATGGGCCGAGGCGATGCCTACATTAAACAACAACGGTGAAATAGCTACTCTTTTCTTTTTCAATCATATAGTCTCTAAATTCGGTATTCCACAAGCTATAATCATAAATCATGGATCACATTTCCACAATCACATGATGATTGAAGTGGCTGCCAAATTAGGACTTTCCCATGACAGTTCCACTCTGTATTATCCACAAGCTAACAGACAAGTTGAGGCGATCAACAAAGTCCTGAAGCGCATGCCGCAAAGGATGATTGGAGTCCATAAACAGAGTTGGCACCTAATCTTGCACTCGGCCTTGTGGGCATACCGGACATTGATAAGAAATGCAACGAGATTTACACCCTTTCAACTAGTGTATGGCCTGGAAGCAGTCTTACCGATTCAATGTGAGACTTCATCTCTCAAGCTCACAGTCGACCTTCTCCCTGGAACTTCAGAAGAAAAGGCTCATTTCTTGGAACCAATCCAATTGGATGAAACCCATCGTGACGTTGCCTTGGCTAACGAAACTCATAAGAAACGAGTCAAGGCGCAGTTTGACAAGAATGTCAAACCCCGTGTCTTCTCAAAAGGTGACCTAGTTTTACTTTACGATCAAGAATCCGATAAATTGAGAGTAGGTAAGTTCCAATCATTGTGGATAGTTCCCTACATTTTTAAGTGTGTCTTAGCAAAAAGAGCCTATGAGCTAGTAGATTATGATGGGATCCCACTGTCGCAACCCCGAAACGGGTTGTACCCTTAAGTGTTACTATGCTTGACTAAGCGTAGTAATCTCTTCATATGCCTTTGTTACATTTTTGTTTTCGTTAAGAGTGATCATTTTAGTTAGGTAATCCACCTTTTCATTTGTTACAGATGTCGAACCTGTTGGAATCATTTTTTGGATACGCTAACAGAGCTAGTCATAGTACACAGAACCTATCTTCTGCAGCTTGGGCCATCTTTGATCCAAGTGGCGTATTAGTGAGTTTCAGAGGGGTATGTATTGGTCGGTCAACGAACAACATCATTGAATATAGTGTGTTGATAGAGCTCCTCTTCGATGCCATCGCACATGGCATACACCAACTTGTCATCAGGCTAGACTCACAACTCATCATCCTACATCTTACTGGCATCTATTCCATTCAGAATCCAGCTATCTATCATATGTTCCTAAGGGTCAGGATTTTGGAAAGATAGTTTGATTCCATTCAATATCAACACATTTCTAGAAGCTTAAACACATTAACCGATTCATTAGCAAATTATGTGTTAGATAGACATTTGCGACATTTATAAAAGAAAAGCATTTCATCAACATTTGCATCAGGATCAAATAACTTAACCAAAATAAAGCTCCGAAAATCAAAAATATATATAATTGTTTATAGTTTTTTACAAAATTTTCTGTGTCTAAGAAAAAATCGCTCACACGACCCAAAAACTCAAAAATGTAGGAAGACACCCTAGACTAATGGTGCTCATGATAGCAAGTCACCGCTTGTGCAATCATACATAGGAGCCTAGTCCATTGACTCGGCACGCCAGTAGTATGGCACTGTAATCCCAGAGGTAACTTGTCGATCCTCACATATGGAATACCAAGGGTGAGGCCCTCAATCTGATCCTGCAATACTGCAAGGGTCTCGGCTACATCCAAATCGCGAAGGACAACCCTCCCTACAGCCTCTCCTACTGGAACGGTAGCTGCTACCCTTAGGCGCACTGCTGGTCGCACTGGTCCAACATCTGCATGAATACATGAGTTTTGATTAGTCTTGATAACATTTAAAAAACACGAGAACATTATAAAAACAATAAACAGAGACATGGTCAGAAATTTTTACCTATGACACCCCACTGCTTGCCAGCTGACAGCACCAAATCTGGGTCACCCCGGAAATCCATCCCGGCATATGGATACTTGGCATAAACCATCTGCTGACGGTTGAACCACTTGAAGAAGGCATCAGAGAATGAAATCTACGACTGACTAGCATGTCTGGCCATAAGATCGACCCATCTTTGCATCCGTGATTCTGTCGGCGCTGGCACTTCGAGTGAAATGTACTATGGTTGCATCAGTGGGATCTTCTCCAAGGCGAAAGCAGTTAGAATAGAACCATAACCAAAGTTCTTGGATCTTCCATTCTTCACCTTGGTAAGATGTTCTTTTATCACTGGAAGTACTGCATCACACCAGTTGAATACCTTTGGTTCGAGGCATTCCAAGGCATGCTGCATATAGGACCTGTTGGCCAAGTGAAGAGTCGTGCTGCCAGCCAATCTAGCAAAGGTGAATAAGATAGTCCTCAAGGACCAGTCAGCAACATCTCTAATACTAATCTTGCCATCCCTGCTCGGCTGAGATCCATCTCTACAATATCGGCGAATGTAATCCCTCATGGATTCTCCCCCACGGGCGGAACCTAATAGTGAAAGAGGGGCACCATGCCTCGACAAACCGGTCAAAAAGTAGACATCCTAAACTGTCAAAGGGATGGATTTACCGCTAATCTGGAACACTTGGTTGGTAGGATCCCGAGCATTAAGAAGATATTGCAACAAGTTGATTTTTTGCCTCATGCTAGATATGCAGAAAAACTTGAGCAAGCCACAGTTCCGCAATGTAGTTACCGTACCCGGGTCATGTAAGGCAATCATATCCTCCTCTTCATGCTCACGTTCATGCCATGTAACGACCATCTTGCTCCAATGAATCTCTTGAAAACAAACAAGAGAAGAATTAGGATCCTGATTTGGGAAAAAACAGGCAAAAATTCCATCAAAAATCAATGCATAAACTTTCCTCCTTGCGCCCATCACACCCTAGCTGTGTACTGGGTGGGATGCATACTGACTGGCCAAATATGGAAAATTAATGGCTAAGTACATATGGCAAAAAGAGAAAAATGTTGCAATTTCAAATGGGGAAATTATTATTATCCATCAATAATTTGTAAGCATCTAATCTGGGTGATTAGATTTAATTAATACATTATGATATTGACCAATTAAATGTTTCCTAGAAGATAGGGAGTTGTCCTCAAGAGTGGGAAACAAGAACTCATTAATGAGCATGCAACTACCTACCACTAATTGGTGAGGTGGAGGTAGTTACTAACCACCAAAAGAGTGATAGATAGGTAATATTTGGAATTTTTCTTGCTTTGTCTCATTATTTTGACAGTAGAATTGGAGAATTGAAGAGAGGCGAGCAAAATTGCAAGCCTAGTTGCTCAAGGGACAAGAAATTTGTTGTGTCAAGTTTGGGAGGAGCCAAGTAATCAATAATCAATCTTTAAATTCCCACATAGAATTGATCAAGTCGGTGTCTCTAACTCTATTTTCTTTTCTATGTTAAAAATGAGAATTTGTTTATGTTCTTTACTTGTTCTATAAGTCATTTTAATCAAAGTAAAGAGAGAAAATAGAAATTGTTCATTTTCCGAAACTGTGATATGATATTCCTATGATTATTCATGGCTGATTTCTGAGGTAGCTTTATGACAAAAAGAAAATATTTTTATTTTCAATCAAGAATACATATAGTATTGCCACCGAATTGTGGAAGGCACAAAAATATCGATAAAATACTCATACAAAGAGAGAGGCTTTGATATTTGTAAATATCAAAGAAGAGATATATGAAATACAAAAGTTTTACAAAGAGAGAGGCTTTGATATTTGTAAACATCAAACAAGAGATATGAAATACAAAAGTTTATGGTAATTACAAAGAGATACCTTTTACAAAATTTAAGAAATATTTTTATAAATTTAAATTATATTTGTATACAAGAGATATGAAATACAAAAGTTTATGGTAATTACAAAGAGATACCTTTTACAAAATTTAAGAAATATTTTTATAAATTTAAATTATATTTGTATACGTGGAAAAATGTAAACCTGTAAATGTAATAAGAATTCAAAATAAAATGAAACAGAAACCAACCAGTATTATATATCTAGGTAAACTTCCATAAACCTATATATAATTGTAAATGAAATCGAGAACATTTGCATTAGATGTATCTGTATTACTGTAGCACTACGGGCATTTGACACACTGAAAAGAAACAACACTTGGAGAAACACTTATAAATCTTTTACCATGGTGGTTATTAACAAAAGAAAGATATTAAACATTAAAATTGTATATATAGAACAATTAAATAAGTTATAGAATTATAATACACAAAGATTTATGAAAGGGGAGGTAAACTATATAAATTAAATAGAAAATTCTGTCCTGAATTGAATAAACAGTGTAGAACACTAAATAAGATTAAGCCCGCTGCAAATAAAATGTCTTTAGTTTTTATAGAATTGTATGTGTCTTGTAATATTTAGAAAACAACATTAGAATAAAATAATCTGAGTAATATTTCCATTTAGTAATTTCGCCCTTGCACGAGTAGAGCCAAAGGGTTTGAAAGAATTCTCCAAACTGGGAAAATAAATAGTTCGATTATTAATATTAAAGATCAGAAAAATTCCAATTTGCCCTATATGAAAAATGAAAATGGAATAAATCATAATAAATCGGTGAAACAAAGAAACATATGACTGTATCAAACCAGGTGAAAAAACAAGGAATTCATTAGTAATGGTTTGATGCAGGTCGCTGAAGGAAATAAACAACAATTTATCCTAAATATCAAAGGAACTTTTAATGGATAAATTCTAAATGTGTAAGAGAAAATTTGGAATTGAATTAAAGCCATGATTCGAAATATGTTGATATAATATTAAATACCATGAGAGTTATGAATAATAGAAGAAGAGGAGGGTGGTGAAATCACATTGTTACGATGACTAGTATAACCTCTCTAAAAAACCTCCTCAATAAACCATAATAGGAATTTTAAAGAAATTCGAAACTCCTCATTCCAGATCCGACATTCCTTATATGGCCATGGACAGCTAAAAGATCCACGAGGGTTTTATAATTTAAAATGAAAGAATACCCTTATCGAACAATAGAGAAACCCTAAGGGTGAAACCCTTTTGTAACCCTAACCAGAATAGTAACAATCTAAAATATAAAGATGGGAGAAAACATAAACTAGAAGAAAATATGTTTAAAACATTTGATAAAAGATGTGAGTAACAATGTTCATCCAATAGCTTACTTATTAAATCTAGAGAGAGTGTTAGAAATAAAACATTTGTAACTATTCTCTAGGAACTGTGAATACCCAAAGAAAATTAGAAAACAGGAGCATGAAAGGATTACAGGTTTTATTTCTTGTCCAACCTGCAAAACCACTATATGATGAAATGGTCAGTCAACTTTTGAATAGTAATTTTAGCCATAGAAAAATTAAAGACTATAAACACAACCATTGTAAGAGAAAGCTTAAATAATTTATACTTTTGGTATGAGCATTGACATGTTATCGAAGGAAAATACTGTCACTCGACAGAGTATAGAGTCAACAACTTAGAAGTGACAAATTGTGAAAGCATGTTGATAGAAGGTGTTTATAGAATGCCTGGTGGGATAAACTGTAAAAACTGTAAGTGAAACCGTAGCCGTAGAGTGGCATAAACAGAGGAGATCATTCGAGAAATGAATATAGCATAATAGAAACTCAATAATGTCATTAACCTAACAGTGAAACCCTAGAATAATCCTCACCATCAATCTGACATAAAAGGATTTGAACCGTTGTTTGGAGTTAGGTCAAAGTGATACACGTGGCACTGCGAGTGGGTTTTCTGCTGAGTCATGGAATAATCCAGAGACGATGTGATTAACGCATATAAAACCGTACGAGCATTGGTGTAAATGAATAAAATAATACTAGGGGAGAGATTCCTAATGTT
Source organism: Pinus taeda (assembly GCA_000404065.3). NCBI lineage: Eukaryota > Viridiplantae > Streptophyta > Pinopsida > Pinales > Pinaceae > Pinus > Pinus taeda. The sequence goes on from APFE031340395.1 coordinate 54,563, forward strand.
GTGCAGGGACCAGTAATTGATATAGTACTGGTCCCACCAAACCACCATAAATTGAGACTTTTGCAACCAATATTTAAACAAAGATAAATAAAATTAAGTATAAATAAGTATTAATTTATGTCCAAAATTTCCCCATACATTGACTGGGCCCACAACTGTCCATAAATAGTATCTTAATACTTAAGAGTGCAAACCATATTGACCCAACTAGAAAATAGCTAAAACCATAAATGCTTCCACAATGGTCTATTCCAAAAGTACAAAGTAGCAGTCACTTCAACCCCCACTAAGCTCTGTATCCCAAATAAATATCCATACCTGCACATAATAAAAGGGAATGTATGTCAGCCATAACTGTTGTGTTGTTCAACAACTAAACCCCCTATGTTCAATAAATGATACCCAACCCAATAACATTTGAACCCACTTTGTTCAATAAATGACACCCAAACCCAATAACTGCAATAAATGACACCCAACTCACTCTATTTCTCATTAAAACGGATCAAAGCACATGGATCAACAAATAACAAATTCCCAACCATTAGATCACATCAAATTAAATCCAGACCACACATTCAAAATGAAGCCATTGCAATCCATGTCCATCCATGTCCACCAATTAAATTCAAGTGCCAAAAACTATAAAAAAAGTTCACCCACTATTGAAGTTGCATCTTATGCTTTCAAACTATTCAGCAAACTTGAAGACAACATCAAAAAATAGTTGCCAATATATCCAGGTTAGTTATATCAATTACAACACATTCTTCTTACAGTTCTGTTTTCATTTATCAGAGTTCTTACAGTTTCAATTCTTACAGATTCAGTTTCACTTTCATGAAAATCAACACACAGCCTACAGTTCTATTTCACAATACAGTAAGGAAAATATTGTTGTCCACTTAGATGGAAAATATGGTTGTTCGTTTAGATGAAAACATACAGTAAGGAAAACATACAATGAGGAAAATAGAGTACTTAGATTTCATAAAACAACATTAAAGACTTTGCAATACGTCAATTTCTCCATGGAGAATTTATCTTTTCCTCTCTATACTCCTTTACTTCTCTTGGTTTGATGATCAACATATGCATGACCACATTTTATTAACTCCACCAACTGATCATAGAGCTCTTGAAAATAGTTATTGTTGTAGGTTATCTTAAAAGTTCCCCAACCCATCCAATGTATATTTCTTGAAAAAGTTCTATATATTCGTTTTCTCAGATATGGAATTTTTTTTGTGATTTATATAATTGAAGGCGTTATTTGCTTAACCCAACGATGTCAAAAACATTCTTATAGGACAAGATTTTACTTTAATCTTGATCTATCACCTGGAAACTAATGTTATGTGTGTCATGCAAATTATGGGTGTTGACTATCGTTTTGTTTTTGTGTTACATGGATCAAGTTTTTCTAGCTTTGGATATTTTCGCTTTTTGGTCACAGGCCTTCCTCTTTTCCTTGGCTTTTTGTCATGCTTATTCCTAGCTTTTTGTCCATCTTCTGAGGCAAAAGAAAGTTGTAATTTGCAATGAGAGACTACGAAGTAATGCAATTCGATTTTTTGGAAGTCAAATCTATGAAATATTATAATTAAGAAGATTTCTTGGAAACATGATCCAACTTTTCCTTTATTTCAGTTACCCCATTATCGAGCATTCCTTTCTCTACATGATAAAAGCATGGATTCAAGGCTTTTTATGCACATAACTACCGATAACCAAAACATCACAAGTTGTGATCAATAGAGTAACCGAATGTGAAGGAACTTCTTCCTTGGCCATAGCCATGGTTCTAATGATGCTAGCATGTGCAATATCACTAGCAAATGATACAAGACGGAGTGAAACAAAATATATGTGCACATTTCTCTTGCTTATGCCTTAGCTAAATCACTATGTAAATAGGTGAACAAAGGTCAATGGAGAGTCTCAGAATGTAATAATCAAAATCGACTAAGCTAGAAACTCAAGATAATTTGACTTTTCATTGCCTATCCTCCAAATGACCTAGGACAAGATTTTACTTTAATCTTGATCTATCACCTGGAAACCAATGTTGTGTGTGTCATGCAAATTATGGGTGTTGACTATCGTTTTGTTTTTGTGCTACATGGATCAAGTTTGTCTAGCTTTGGATATTTTCGATTTTTGGTCACAGGCCTTCCTCTTTTCCTTGGCTTTTGTCCTGCTTATTCCTAGCTTTCTGCCCATCTTCTGAGGCAAAGGAAAGTTGTAATTTGCAATGAGAGACTACGAAGTAATGCAATTTGATTTTTTGGAAGTCAAATCTATGAAATATTATAATTAAGAAGATTCCTTGGAAACATGATCCAACTTTTCCATTATTTCAGTTACCCCATTATCGAGCATTTCTTTCTCTACATGATGAAAGCATGGATTCAAGGCTTGTTATGCACATAACTACTGATAACCAAAACATCACAAGTTGTGATCAATAGAGTAACTAAATGTGAAGGAAATTCTTCCTTGGCCATAGCCATGGTTCTAATGATGCTAGCATGTGCAATATCACTAGAAAATGATACAGGACATAGTGAAACAAAATATATGTGCACATTTCTCTTGTTTATGCCTTAGCTAAAACACTGTGTAAATAGGTGAACAAAGGTCAATGGAGAGACTCAGAATGTAATAATCAAAATCGACTAAGCTAGAAACTCAAGATAATTTGGCTTTTGGTTGCCTATCCTCCAAATGACCTAGAACAAGATTTTACTTTAATCTTGATCTATCACCTGGAAACCAATGTTGTGTGTCATTCAAATTATGGGGGCTGACTATCGTTTTGTTTTTGTGCGACATGGATCAAGTTTGTCTAGCTTTGGATATTTTTGCTTTTTGGTCACAGGACTTCCTCTTTTCCTTGGCTTTTTGTCTTGCTTATTCCTAGCTTTCTGCCCATCTTCTGAGGCAAAAGAAAGTTGTAATTTGCAATGAGAGACTACGAAGTAATGCAATTCGATTTTTTGGAAGTCAAATCTATGAAATATTATAATTGAGAAGATTTCTTGGAAACATGATCCAACTTTTCCTTTATTTCAGTGACCCCATTATCGAGCATTTCTTTCTCTACATGACGAAAGCATGGATTCAAGGCTTTTTATGCACATAACTACAAATAACCAAAACATCACAAGTTGTGACCAATAGAGTAACTGAATGTGAAGGAACTTCTTCCTTGGCCATAGCCATGGTTCTAATGATGCTAGCATGTGCAATATCACTAGCAAATGATATGAGACAGAGTGAAACAAAATATATGTGCACATTTCTCTTGCTTATGCCTTAGCTAAAACACTATGTAAATAGGTGAACAAAGGTCAATGGAGAGTCTCAGAATGTAATAATCAAAATCGACTAACCTAGAAACTCAAGATAATTTGGCGTTTGGTTGCCTATTTGGCTGTTACTAAAAATCTAAATTTTCTTCCATTTCCATCCAATTACATCATTGCAGTGGAAACATAGGGTTGTGGTCAAAGGACAGGTTTGGAGAAAGGGATGTTGAGGCATGAACTCTATTTGTAATCTTCGACTTCTGTAATAATACATATTCCAATGTCAGCCAATCACTTATAGAAAACAACAAAAAAACAACAAACAACAAAACAATATTTTAAGTAGTCAAACCGAACAAGAGCTCTGTTGGGAAATGCATAACAAAACCAATCAATACAATCATGGTATTTTAAGTGTAAAGAAAAGTTATCAAAACAACAATCACTGATAATTTTGAAGACATACAACAAAATCATTCTGTATATTTTATTTTTCAAGCATACTAACATACATGTTGATAATTTTCTGTAATAAAGCAAAAGCATTTTTGCCTTGTATGAAAGCATAATTTAAAAATTGTTAGAGTCAGTCTAGTTATCCCTCCGTTAGAGATCAAAGCTCTTTCTGCATTTCATGTTTAGGTGTCCCATTAGTTTTGATCAATTGCATTTTCGTTAGGCATGCCATAACTCTGATGGAATGGTTTGTGTCACTCATTCCCCTCATTGTTGGGTTGTGTTATATTCTTTCCACGACTAACCTACATAGTGAACCGGGGGTTAGAGGGGGGCGGGTAGCCCCCCTCTACGGGGTTCAGGGCAGCGCCCCGAGAAAAAATTTTTTGGACCCTATATTAGGTTGGGCGAACCTCCCTATGGTTTTCGGTCCATGGTTTTGGACGCGATGGTTTTCGGTCCATGGTATTGGATGCTTTGGCATGTATAAATATGTATTGTAACATTGAAAGGAATATAATGAAAAATCAAGCTGGTAGTCTCGGTTTTGAGATCCAGTGGGAAATCTCTGTTTATATGTGTTTTATGGGTTATGCTCTCGCATTTTTATTTTTCTTGTGATTTAGAATTCGTATGCAGGTAATTTCTGTACGGGGTTAAAACCTACAATAATAGGGGCCTTGCGCGCCTGGATTTTGGACAGCATGCAAGTATCGAGAATATGCCCCCCTGCTGGAATGGTACTAGAAGAAGGTGGGGCACTGCTTGCAGGATGAACAACTCTGGCTGCATATGCTGACTGACCACTATGTACTGGACCACGGGATGGGCCAGCAATAGTAGTTACGACAGAAGAAGCCGTAACGGCACTAGCAACCGGAGTCGAAGATGTGACACAAACAGTCGGATTGGTTAGAACTGACGTGACAGTATTATGGTGAACTTGGGAAACAAAATATCCCATAGTGGGAACAATGTTATTATCCCACATAGGATAGGAATTCCCAGAGCCCATGGCATCCCTCAGAGATCTATAGCGCGCAGGCACTGTAATACCGAGAGGTGTAACAGTGTAGGGCGTAGATATGACCGGGGATGTGGCCGGGATGGCAGTCTCAATACTTGACATAATGGGTGTTCCACTCGATACAGGATACGTGTCTTCCATATCAGAGGAAGCCATCGGGGTCGAAACACCAGTAGGAGTAGAGGGATAATCCTCTTCGTAAGGTTCCCAAACAGGGTTCCAAAACAAATCGTGAAGCTCGTCCTCTGGAGCACGAGAGTTCAACGGTTGGACACTTGGAATAACAGGGAAAGTGTCACCACAAACCAGTGTCTCAGAAGCAGCAGAAGAAGGAGACCCTTGGTCACTAGGGACGGGAGACGAGATCGATGGATCCGCCAGGATGATCGAATTCAAAAAATCCTAGACAAGCCAACGGAGAAAAACACTACTCAAAACTTATGCACACAAGATCTAACAAGGTAAATGTAATCATGGTCAAATAAATTTTTAAGACATTAGGACACAACTTTACCTTTTCATGTTTTAAGAGTCGAGAAAAGGAAGAAAGATGACTCTATTCGCCTTCGAATATTTAGTGAGCCCGAAGTGACAAATGATCAAGTGAGCCTTTTCTTTTAAGGAGTCCAAAAAGGATCAAAAAAGTGACTACTCTGGAGAAACTAGGCAAGGGGTTTACCAGAAAACCCGTAAAATTGCATATACACCTTAGCAATCATATGAAAGCCAAGGAATTTCCGTACGACAATCAATCTTCTCGAATGTTGTGTTCGGTGCGTTACGGGCTGTAAGGCGGCAGACACGGCTTCCTGTGGATCAAGGATGATAACCTAGTGGAGTCTCCCCATATATACGGGACAGTACGTGGGAGCACAAGTCTGTACTAGACCACAGTTGAGTCACACAAGGAGGAATCACCCAACCTTAGCGTGAAAACAAAAGTGACTAGGTTTAATGACGCCGAAGCATGTCTCTAGCCTAGACCTCTAGAATGTGAGCGTTATGTTCCAATGCATTTTTATGTTCATTTGATTTATTTTAAAGTTGATCTTGAGTTAAGTTTCGGTTTTCAGGTCCTACCGTATGTAATCTCTCAAAATCCCTAAATGCAATCTATATGCCAAAACATGTCATTCCATTCGATGAATGCTAATTAGAAGAGAGTTAAAGAGCTTTCATGCAAACGAAACGATCACAAACAACAAAGAGTTTCCCTAATGCAACTAATGAAAATCAATAAACTTTTCTTTAAGATCACTAATTTACTAATCGAAATGAAAAGTCCTAACTTTCATTAACTAATTCAAAACAAAAGAGATTTTCTTTTTCACTTATGGAAAAATGCACTAAAGAACTTTTTGAGAAATAATACAAACAAATTCTAACCAATACACACACGTTCAGTTCCTCAAAACACAAATCAAACATCCAAAGGATAAAAAAGGTCCCAAAGACAACAATGAGCCGTGTGATCTGGGCTCAAAGTGAGACGAAACGGAATTCAAGTGAAGACGAAGGGAATCACCTAAATAACGCAACGAAATGATTCACAACTACTAAATAAGTGTAAGGGAGCAATCAAGAGAGTCGACTAGACAACAGAAATATCAAAACACCTTAGGAAGGCTCGATTCACAAGGCCACTAGATGCCCTAGGGCTAGAAATGTGAAATCGGTAGAAAAAAGAAAACACCCAAAGGGTAGCGATTGAAATCAGTCAAATCACACTCCAGCACACTCAATTAGTCCAATAAAGGTACTTAGGAAAAAACTACAGCTCAAAAAGTTGAGAACTAAGCAAACTTCAAACGTTACAGACCTGGCGCGACTGTTAGGCTGCAACAAGCGCCTTTCAAGGATTGGCGCGGGTTGTAAGTGTGCAACATGTGCCAACTGGCGCGACTGTCACGCTATAAACTAGCGCCAGTAGAGTTTGCTATGGAAAAATAAAAAGAAAAGAGCCAAGGCTAAACCAGCAATACCTAAGTACTCTCATGAGGAAAAAACAACACAGGTACTCAACCCAAACAACTAAACAAGAGGGAGAAACCAAGGAAACAATCAAGGAACAAGGCTAGTCCCAAGTCGTTTAGTTTGCAAACCAAACCGGAGATGGACTGAAGTAGCGTTGATCTACTTTGCTAATGCAAAGAAATAGCGTTTCGAAGGCTATCTGGCCAGACTTCAGGCTCCGTCTAAAGTTTACAAATCAAACAACAAGACAAGATAAACAAACAAGGCAAAGCCAACTCCCCAGCGGAGTCACCAAATTGTTGTACAGGTAAATCCCCTCTGCGGACAGATGCGATCCCACTAGCCTAAACGGGGTCTAGCAACAATCAAACAACGCTAACACGTAGGTTCCTAATTGCAAAGTAAAGGTCAATGATGAGAGCCTACCTTGAATCCAATGCTACTATTTGTAGAAGAGTCGTTGCTTCCGTTCTTTCGCTTCAGTTGGTCACGATCCTCACGATCCTCATGAATAGACACCTGCACATGCAAAGAACAAGACAAATACGAGCATAAAATCCAAGAAATGCAACTATGTATCAGCCAGAAAGGATACAACTCAAACATCATAATAAAGACACATGAGTGGAACCATAATGATAGTCATCTATTATTATTGATAAAACAAAAGAGAATACAACCAAGTTCTGACGTCAAATCCTCCTTTGGCTGGGTGAATCAGCAACACATGCCTTGCAAAGCTTGTAGGGGATGGGAACAAGCCTCTCTCTCCTTGATTACTTGGACATGGATCTCCTCCTTAAAGATTTAGCCTCATAGGGGTGGACAAGGCCTCTTGCAACATGAGCTTAGCAATTCTCAGACTTTGGCACTTAGATTTGGGAGCTTGAAAAGTAGAATTACTAACTAGCTTGTCAAAGGGAAAGGAACAAGCTTATATAGAGGTAGGAGGAGTAGATAAGACCATCAACTTGATTCATGTGATTGTCCTTATCATTAGGAAGCTTCCATGAGAGGTGGAGAACTACTTCCCTCCTTGGGAGATTCGAAGCCCAACTGAACTAACTCAAACTGGAATCAGTTCATGGATAGGTTAGAAGGAACCTTCGGAAGTTTGTTTGTCAAAAACTTTACCCAACTGGGTTGGCGCTAGTGCAACTCTGAGACAGAGCGCCAGCTGGCATGCCCTCTTTGGAGGATTTCCCCCATTGGCGCGAGTGATACAATATGGAACAGCACCAATGGAGAAAGGGCTATATTTTTGGGTATTTTACAGAAGGTGTCTTCAGGGCATATGAAGTACATACTCTAAGGGATACAATGCAGGTGTTTTCAAGTCATGTCACTTCTCACAGGTCCCGAAATAGGTCCTCCAATGTACGGGAGAAGGGAAAACAGGGACGGTGACAAAATAATGTGTAACAGTTGGAGTTATTTTGCATGACTTGACAGCCAAAAGACGGTTAAATGGAGCAGGGTGGCAGCATTTAAGGATTATAAAGTCACGACTACCATTTAGGATAAGCTTAATGGACTACAACAGACACAGAAAATGATGAGGCTAGCAGTAGAAGGACCAGCAACTGAGAAATTGATTGAGAAAGTTAAACAGGCAACGACACAGACCATTGCTAAATTTGCAGTTATCCAAGTGGAGCTAGGGGGTCTTTGCATTAAGATCACAACTCTAGTAGTGTGACACGAGGGTGAGTCATGATCTTTGTGTTGGGAACTATTGGGATGGGGTCCCCTGGGTTAGTTTGGGGTTAAGATAACCCAAGTTTTGGTATAGTTTTTGTAAATAATGTAAAGTCTCCACAATTTGTGAATGCGGAGCGCATAGATGAATAGGATTCAAAGGGGCTTAGCCCCTTGTTTTATGTAAAGTTTGGAGGTTGTTTTGAGATTCACTTATGGTTCACAAACCATGACATTGTATGAAAATTCTATAAATAGTGAGTCTTAGCGAAGGACAAGTAGATAGAGACTAAGAAGAGAAGAACAAGATGGAGGAAAGATAGAGATTTCGGTCTAGGACAAGAGTTAGGGCAGGATGGCTCTGCATCCTATGCTTAGATAGGGAAAGAAAGGCTTCACAACCAAGTGCACAGAGGCCTAGGAAGAGTCTACAGCTGAGTGCGTGGACCCCTGTAGCTGTGTGCGCAGGGAAGTTTGAGTCTGTAACCTTGAATTGAAGATCAATAACGATACTTTTTCTAAATAATTACTGAGTATTATGTTTAACTCTGTTAATGTTGTATACTACCGATAAATTATCTATTTATGAAATATTGATTGAATGTTATGCAATTCTATTGAATAAGTCTTAATTATGTACGCAATTCCTGTTTAAATACTTTCCCAAAGACTCTGGTGATTTCTATTATGTTTACTAATGACTTAAGTAAATCTACATGAAACCTAAATTAGCACTACCCTCTGGTGCATGAAAGTAGACAAATTGATTATTAGAGTTCCACAAGGACTAATTGTAGACCTTCGTGAAGGTCTGAAGGCTTGTTACACAACAGTTTATCACTGTCCCTATACTCCCTGTTCCATGATCCTGGAGGAACTCTACAATGAACCCTACATGCATTCCCATTGTTATGTACCTAGGGGGGGTAATATGGGGTACCGAGGGAGGCACCCAAGGTAATAATGTAATAATGGGAGGGGCCATAGTAATAAATAAGGTGGTTAACCCATGTCATGTAAGGGACCACAAGTAGTTAACAATAATGTAAGGGGCCCATGGTATTAGTTGATGGTATGAGGAAACCATGATAATGATGCATGGTATTGTATGTATGAGGCCTATATAGAGGCTAGAGACTCCACATGGAGAGGATATGAAGAAAAGTATTCTTGTATGAACAAGCATATGGCTTGTGGAGTGTTCTCCTTCCTTAAGGAGTGAATGTATGGTGTTGCCCTACCTTAAGGGTTTGATAATAAAGAAGCATTTCTATCTATTTCCGGGTTTATTTGCATTATCTTATCTTTTCATATCAGATCTATAATATTTCTGGGTTAGATCTACAACACAACAAATATGGCAAGATCAGTATCCTGGATGTCACTGATCGGCCCCTAAGGACCATTTTATTTACCTTTGCTAGATTGGCTGGTAGCATGGCTTTGCATTTGGAAAATAGATCTTAGATGCAGTACCCCCTGGAATGCCTGGAACCGAAGGTTTTCAACTGGTGCAAGGTGGTACTTCCTGTCATAGAAGAACAACTCTCCAAAGTAAAGAATGGAAGAACCAAGAATTTTGGCTATGGTTCCATATTGACTGCTTTTGCCTTGGAGAGGATTCCACTGATGCATTTCACTAGGATTGCCAGCACCGAGGGAACCACGAATGCAGAGATGGGTTGATCTTATGGCCAGACATGCCGGTCAATCACAGATTTCCTTCTCTGATTCTTTTTTCCAATTGTTCGACCGTCAGGAGATGGTATTTGTGGAGTATCCATATGTCAGGATGGATTTCCAAGGCGACCCAGATTTGGCACTACCAGCTGGCAAGCAGTGGAGTGCTATAGGTAAAATGATTCAACCACATCTTTGTTTATCAGTTTTTATAATGTTTTTGTGTTTTTAAATGTTACCAAGGCTAATCAAACTTATATGCATGTGTAGATATTGGACCAGTGCGATCGGTGGTGCGCCTGCGGGTGATAGATGATGCTCCAGCAGGAGAGGATGTAGGGAGGGTCATCCTGTGGGATCTGGACATATCGGAGACCTTGGCAGTGCTACAGGATCAGATCGAGGGCCTCATTCTCGATATTCAAGATGTTAGGACCGATGAGTTACCTTTGATGTTACAGCGCCATACTATTGGTGTGTCGAGTCGATGGACTAGGCTCCTGCGCATGATCACACATGCGGTGACTTGTTATCACCAGCATCATTAGTCTAGGATGCTTCCCTACATTCATTTTTGAGTTTCTTGGTCATATGGCTGATTTTGTCTTGGACACAAAACATTTTGTAAAAACTATAAGTAGTTATATATTTTTTATTTTCGGAGTTTTATTTTGGTTAAATTATGCAATCCTGATGCAAATGTTAATGCAAAATACTTTCTTTATAAATGTTGCAAATGTCTATCTAACACATAGTTTGCTAATGAATCAGTCAATGTGTTTAAGTTCCTGGAAATGTGTTGAAATTGAGTGGAATCAATCTGTCTTTCCAAAATCCTGACTCTTAGGAACATGCGAAACATGGCTGAGTTCTGAATGAAATACATGCCAGTAAGCTGTAGAATGATGAGCTGTGAATCTAGCTTGACAACGAGTCGATGTATGCCATGTGAAATGGCATCAGAGAGATGTTCAATCAACGCGCTATACTCAACGATGTTGTTCATTGATCGACCAATACATATCCTCCGGAAACTCACTAACTCACTGCTTGGAGTGAAAATGGCCTAGGCTACAGAGGACAGGTTCCACGTACTACGACTAGCTCCATTAGCATACCCAACAAATGGTTCCAAAAAGACTGACATTTGCAACAAAAGCGAAGTGGATTACCTAACCAAAATGACAACTCTAAAAGAAAAATAAAAATGCAATAAAAGCATATGTTCAATAAGTGCACTACACTTAATTAAGCATAGTAACATTTAAGATACAACCCGTTACAGGGCTGCGACAGAGGAATCCCATCATAATTGACGAACTCATAGGCTCCTTTCGTCAATACACGTTTAACAATGTAGGGGCCCATCCATAATGGTTCGAACTTACCTACTCGCAATTTGTCAGAGTCTTGAACATAAAGTAAGACCAGGTCACCTTCTGAGAAGACATGAGGCTTGACATTTTTGTCATATTGTGCCTGGATGCATTCCTTATGTGCTTTGTTAGCCAGCACGACATCATGACGAGTTTCATCCAGGTGGATTAGTTCCAAGAAACGAGCCTCTTCTTCCGAAGTTTTGGGAAGTAGATCAATTGCGATTCTAAGAGATGAGATTTCACACTGAATTGGTAAGACAGCTTCCAGACCATACACCAACTGAAACGGTGTAAATTTGGTTGCATTTCTCACCAAAGTCCTATATGCCCACAGAGTTGAGTACAGGATTAAATGCCAATTCCGTTTGTGGACTCCAATCATTCTCTACAGCATGCACTTAAGGACTTTTTTGATTGCCTCAACCTGTCCGTTAGCTTGCGAATAATATGGAGTAGAACTATCATGGGACAATCCTAATTTGGTAGTCAATTCAACCATCATGTGATTGTGGAAATGTGACCCATGATCTATGACTATGGCCTGTGGAACACCAAATCTAGAAACTACATAATTAAAGAAAAAAGAGCAGCTGTTTCACTGCTGTTGTTTAATGTAGGCATTGCCTCAGCCCATTTTGTAAAAAAGTTGACGATGACTATAATATATCCATGCCCCCCGGCCAAGGTGGGGTTACATGTCATGAAATCAATGCCCCATTTAGCGAATGGCCCAACAAAAACTACTGGATGCAGTGGTGCAGGAGGTAATGTGGTTTTGCGATAAAAAATCTAACAAGCATGGAAACTTCTGACTGCAGTTATGCTATCTCTGAATATGGTTGGCCAGAAGTAACCTGCTCATAAGATCTTTTGTGTAGTAGCGTAACCAGATAGATGCCCTACACAAGCACCTAAATGAAAATCATTCAAAACTTTTTCAGCCTCCCCATGCGTGATGCACCTTCGCAGAAATATATCGATATCATGACGATAAAGTGTATCACCAATGATTAGGTAGTATTTGGCTTGGAATCGAGTACGCCGCTGTTTAGAGCGAGAGGTTTTAGGCTTAAAAGTTTGGGTTTGGAGATAGACCAGTATATCTCCGTACCATGGATCACTTGACGATATCAGAAACAGAGTCTCATCCACGATTAATCTTTAGATGTTAAATCATTGGACGACGATGGAAGGTCACAAAGTAACTCCGCAAAGATGAGAGACTTCTTTGATTTGGATTTGGTGAATTCCAGATCAAACTCTTCCAAAATTGCTATCCATTTGGAATATTGCCCCCTAGTAATTGAGGCGACAAAATGTAGGTCATAGGGTTACAATCTGGCACAATGGTAGTCTTGCGAAAGAGAATATAGTGTCAAAATATCTGTACTGCTTGAACGGCTGCTAAAGCCATCTTTTCAACATAAGAATACTTGCATTTTGTATCATTAAGGTTGCGACTTAAATAATATATAGGATGTTCTACTCCATTATATTCTTGCACTAAAACCATGGTGATGGTTGTATCTGCAGTCGCGAGATACAGGTTAAAGTCTTTTTGATAGTCAGGAGCATACATTAATGATGCTTTTATCAAGGAACCTTTTAAAGCATCAAAGGAAGCTTGCACAACCTAATCCCAGTGGAAGGGTACTCCTTTTTTCAACAGACGCATATAACCTTTAGCGAGCTCAACATAATGTGGAATGAACCTCTTCAGAAAGTTAACTTTCCCTTGGAGTTTCTGAATCTGAAGAAAATTTAAAGGTGGAGGCATGTTAAGGATTTCCTGAACCTTAAATGGGTTGAGTCAAATTCCGTCCTTAGAAACTATGAAACCAAGTAATTGACCAGAACTAACACAAAACACACACTTGTGTGGATTGAGTCTTATCTTGTAGTGTCAGCAACGTAGAAATATGGCTCTCAAATGCTACGGATGATCAGTCCACTTTCGTGAATGATCCGGTAGATCGTCGAGATACGGTTGAACAATGTGTTCGATGTCATGGAAGGCATAGTTCATTTCCCTCTGAAACGTTGCCCCTACGTTCTTCAAACCGAAAGGTAATTTTACGATATGCGAATGTGCCCCACGGACATATAAATGCAGTATTTGACTGGTCCTGTGGGTGGATATTGATTTGATTGTATCTGGAAAATCCATCCATAAATGAAAATATTTCGCATCCAACACATTCATCAATTATCTGGTCAATGAAGGGTGTAGGATAGTTGTCCTTTGGACATGCTTGATTTACATCCCTATAATCGATACACACTCTAATTGTTCCTTTCTTTTTCATCATAGGAACAATATTCGATACCTAATCAGTGAGAGGAATAGGGTAAATGAAACCAGCATGCAAAAGTTTTTCAACTTTTTCCTTAATGGCAGCAGCTTTATAGTTAATTCAGGAATAATGGGTGGAACAACTTCTAGCGAAGTCATCGTCGAACTACTAGGTTGATCTGTAGCCTTGTTGTTTGACGATGGTGGATTCCCATAATATTTGGTTCTTGTCGAGATCAAAGCATCATTTTGCTGTTTTAAGACGGATAACATAAGCACTTGGGATGTGGAAGCATCATTGACAACAACCATATTAGTTTCTAAGTTTGGAAACGGATCAGTCAACACTGCTGAGGTATTTAAAGTCTTTAAAAGTTTTGTAATCTCAGCTCGATGTGGACAATCTCTTGGCTAATGCTCCTCGTTACATATGTAACATGGATTACGAGGTTTCTTTCCCCCAGTAGGGTTCACAAAAGATTTTTTAGGAGTTGAATTTTCCTGTTTCTTCTTATTATTTTTCCCCTTCTTCTTGCCCCCTGGTTGCTTTGGATTCTTTCCCTTGTCAGTTGACACGACATTAATCTCTTAGGCAAGAGGTTTGTCATTTGCTTTTTGACTAGAAACTGCAAGGGCTTTGCCAGATGGAGCCTTTGCGATTTGCGTGCTTGAGGTACCAATCATGCCATCACCAGCGTGAGATTCCTTGTTCGATTTAGGAGGGGGAGGAATGGAAAATTCTGGTCTGGGAGCATCAGGAATTTTGTTGTAGAGTGTGCCGGACTGAGTATAGATTAAGTATAAATATTGGGCATGAGCAATGACTTGCTCTTCAGTGACAACTCCTCCTTTCGCCATGTCCTCAATTATAGATGGTAATAAGGACTTAATAAACCACTCAGCTAAAAGCTGATCAGGGACATACGTCTTTACCATTCAACAACGACGTTGCCACTCATGAATATGATCAGATATGTGAGTAGCCGTGGTCTATTTAAAGTTTCTAGGGAGTTCTGTTCCTATTTCGTACCTTATGGGTAACTGAAAGTGGGTTAGAAAAGTAGTGCCAAGGGCGCTGAAGTTATATAACGAAGCTCTAGGCAATTCAATATACCATTTTTCTGCTGGACCAGTGAAGGTTCTCTAAAAAAGGTGAAGTCTAATCGAATCCTCATTTAGGGTGTTAGATGAGCACCACAAATGAAAAGTCATTACGTGATTTGATGGATCTTTGCCTAGATTTCCATTGAATTTAGGAATATCAGAGGGAAGTTTATGAGGAATCGGTGGCCACCAAGGGGTGTATGCAATTGGATCATTCATCAGTCAGTTCAAATCTGGTAATTCTAGAGTTGCTACAAAAGGCAATTGTTGATTCGGGTTAGGTGAAGCATACCCAGGATAAGATGGGATTGCCTGAGAAGTAGGTCTTTGCATACCAGCATAATGTATCTGATGTTGGTATCTTTGATAAGGTTGTTGGACATAACCAGTATAATGTGGTTGTTGATAACTATTTTGAAAATGCGGCTGCCCATTACCTACAAAGCCTTGTTGCTCAAGTTCTTGGTAGGTTTGCTGGAATTGCGGTTGTTGGTATTGTATCAGCCATGGTTGTTGGACCATTTGCTGTTGTCCAATACAGGAAGATTGACCAAGATGTGGAGTGATAATACCCATTTGAGCCTGAGTCATTCCTGGTAAGGAAGCACTAACCTGAGGTTGTGATTGAGTTGTAGAGACAAGAGGTTGTTGTATTGCAACCTGAGAGACTCGAGGTTGACACACAACAGGAAGTGCTTGTACTTGTGAAATAATCACAATAGCAGGGGTAGTGGGAATATTCGACACAGGTTGGGTCGGTTGCATTGAATATACAACCCTTGGTTGTTGAGGCAGTATTGGTACCCAACCGCTAGATGTAATTCCAGTTTGACCTGAATTTTGTTGTAAACTCTCATATGGTTGTTCTCCGGGAGGGAATAATGAAAAAATATATTTCCCTCCATATGATGGTAGTTCAATGTTCAGAGGATATATCGGTCTTTAAAGACTGGTCTACCCAAATTGATACTGGCATGAAGGATCAATCTGTTGAGTTTCAACATAAGAAATACTAGATGGGATTCCAGATGAATAAATAGGAACATACCATGTCGTTGAAAAAATCCCTGAGAGGACTCCTGTTAGTGACTGATAACTAGCTGGGACAGATGGTATGCCAACAAACATTGTAGGAGTGGCAGTAGGAAGTTCTACTGTGGTTGTATCTGATGACACATACCTAGATGTTGATGGTTGCTTAGACATGTTTAGTCTATCCAAAAGTTTCCTAGCGATTCGACAGGAACTTGCGATGAAGGATGATTAAAAGAACCAACTTCAGGAGTAGAAGGATATAGATGAATCCTAGTTCCAAAATGTAATGGGGTACTGGATGGAGGATCCTCTACTATCTCCTCTATAACAATCGGTCCAGGTGGAAGAGGTAGATCGTCAGGTCCATAAATATTTCTGGAGCCGAAGAAGGTATTGCTTCTGTAGTGACAGATATAGGAGCGGTGACACTTTCTGAATTCTGGAACTCAACTTCCAGATGTTCAAGTAAGTGAACTTCAGTCTCTGGATCAACTCTAGACGGAGTTATTTCAGGTATAGAAGTGTCTACCGTTACACTAGGATCAGTTCTAATGTCCTCTTGCAACTGCGTAACTTCTCCTCTAGAGGCAAATGTACCATAAATGATCGGAGTCACTATAGTCTCTGATGATGTTGAAACCAAATTTTCAAATAAACCAGATGAATTGGACTCAGTTAAACAAGACCATTTTTCCCAGAATGGTTTTGTTTCCGGAGTCAAAGACGGTTGATTCGCTAGTCTCCACGAACGATGGGGTGTTGATTGACTTTATTCCACGATTGTGGATTACTTAATCAACTCAAAATTAAGGGGAAAATGATGTTATTCCAAATTTAATAAATTTTATCGACGCTTTGGCACAAATTTGCTTTTTCAATTTTTAAGAGTAGAGAAAAAGCTAAAGATGACTCTAGTCCCCTTTGATTTTTTATGAGCCTGAAGTGACAAGTTTTTAGATGGACGTTTTCTTTTAAAGAGTAAAGAAGGAACAAAAGTTACTACTTTGGAAATATAGACAGAGGGATTACTAAACCAATCGCAAAACTGCAATATACACCTTGGTGATAAATTAAAGAGAAATTACCAAGGACTTATGTACGACAGTCAATCTTCCCGAATGTTGTGTTCAGTGCATTGCAATCGATAGGGCGGAAAACACGACTTCCTATGGATAAAGGATGTAAGCCTATTGTGGTCTCCCAATATATACTCGACGGTACGGGGAGCACAAGTCCGTGCTAGCACTTGTCGTATCAAAGAGGAGGAATCATCCAACCTTCGATGAAAATGATAGTTACTAGATTTTATGACGCCAGAACATGTCTCTAGCCTAGACCTCTAGATGTGTTGCGTTAGGTTCCAAAGCATTGTTAGGTTCATTGAGATTTATTTTAGAGTTGATCTTGTTTAAAAGTTTTCCTTTCAATGGTTCACCGTGTGATGTTGATTTGAAATTCCTAAAAATGCAATCTACAATGATAAACAATCGTTGTTTGTTTTGATCAATGAAAATCCTAGCTACTAGGGAAAGAAAATTACTATTCTTTCAAACAAAGAGCAAAGAGCACACACTAAATGAACTTTCCTAAATCAGTTTCCGCACACAAGCTAAATGCAAATGCAAATGCATGTATTTGTTTTTCATTCCCCTTAATGTGAAGAATGCCAAAAAGGAAAACTAAGTATAGCAAAGATCTGAAATATTTCATTTAAAGCGACATTTCGACAATTTCTTTTTTCAAAATAGAAAGGAAGACTAAACAACACTTTTCAATTTCGAATAGAAAATGCTTTCGACACTTCGAATAAAAATAAATCAAATCAAATACATGACAAAAAGTTCAATCGACTATCCAGAGAAGGAAGACTTGACGACACTTCTTTTTTTGACACAAAACGATAGTTACGACACTCATTGTACCAAAACGATAGATCGATTTAATCAAATTTTCGACAAAGGATTGTAAATGATGGACAAATGCATAAAAAACATTTAGTCATCCGAATCGATGGAGGCTGATCTATGTAATGCAAGCAAGCTTCAGTAATGAGGCACTGTTCATAAGCAGCAAATCAACTAAATAGAGTTGAAAACAAGGACAAAAACCCCAGATTTCAAGAAGGGAAATAGGCTCAGTTAGTCATCGCACTTGGGTTTCACAGAAACGGGGATGAATCACACTTTTCGGGCTTGGGAGGTGCGATGCATATTGGTTGACAGTGACAGACAGTGTGATGGGCCATGGAGCGTAATTGAGGTGGGATTTGGCTCAAATTTGCAGCTAATTTCAGTGATTTAAGCTGAGCTATGATGGACAGTAAAGAGCAAAGTACAGAGGAATGATCTTGGGAGGTTACTAAGCTACCAAAAGGGCATCTAGAATGCTTGTAAGTCAAATGTTCAATTCATAAACTAAACCAGAGATTGATTGAAGTAGCATTCATCTATTATGCACTTGCAGAGCAAGAGCAGTTCGAAAGCTATCTAGCTAACTTCAGGCTACCTCTATAGTTTATAAATCAAACAACAATAACAAACAAACATCTATTCGATCCCTAGTAGAGTCGCCATTTTGTTTCCATGAAAACTAGTGTCTTTTCGATCGACTAGCCCTCTAGGATTGGTAGCTATCCTAGAAACAAACAATCAAAGCAATTTGGGATTTCTTCTATGTGTGATAGATAAGAGAGAGGCAAAGGAACCAACTTGGATTTTCCACTTAACTCCTTGCTTGATCTCTCTCCCCTTTGATAGAGCTTTCCACTCCTCTTCTACTTATCCTGCTTAGAGAATACCTGTAGAAAAATAGTAACAAAACACCGTTAAAGCATCTTGATCTATTATATCATAAGCATTGTAGAATCAGAAATACAAAGAACATACAATGGCAATCACAAATAATAACATTCATAATTGCATAGTTGTATGGAAGAAAACTCAAATAGCTTTATTAAATAGAAGGGAGAATTACAACCCAGTTGTCTGATCCAACATCATCCTCCCAGCATCAAAGCCCTCTTCACCTCATGAGAAGCAAGATCACACCAACAATACAATGCTCTTTCTCCACCACAAACTATCAGCACTTCCTTGCAAATTACAAAATTCCAGCCTCTAGATCTCTCAGATGAGGGATCCATTTATAGATGTGTGCAAGGGTGTGAGTCATCTCTGGGGTTTTGATTAGTGTCATTCCACTTGTTGTTTTTGGTTCCACTCGGAGATTTCTTGGATCTCTTACTCATCCCTTGGCGAATTCAGAGAGGCAAGTCTCATAGGAGAAGTTTCTAGAATATTCCATGAGCATCCACTTAGCAAACTGTCTTGTACATTTGTCCATCATTGTTCATTGCACCCTTTAGAATTCCTCATCAGTATGCATCACACTTGACTAGTGTAGGAGTTAGTATGCATCGCATCCTGACAGTGGAGCAGTCAATATGGTCTAGTTTTGGCCAGTTCTGGATGGTTTTTCAGGTGGAACTTTTGGGGAATTATGTAATCAATTGACGATGATCCTTTATGGTATGAAACAACACTTTTAGGGTTTAAAGAGCCCTAGTTTATCGACATATTAGATTGGGGTTGAACGCCCAAATATGTCTATAACAAGAGGTTTGGTTGCTCATGTATTACTATTGTTCATTAATTTAATACATTGATTTTATGGAGCAAATTCTTTCTCTCCTCTCTTGAATATCAACAAATTACTTGTGTTTAATTTAAATAGAATTCTAGATCTATCAGAGTTTCTGCAGGAATTCTACATGGTATCAGAGCTAGTTCGAATCTAGTGGATTGTACATGGTTTTATTTGCAGGTATAGATTATCAGGAGGCGCAACAAGCAGCAATGGATCATCTCTCTCATCCCACAAAACTCATTCTAAATCCTTTCAATTACCTCGAATGGAAGATAGAGATCAGTCTGCTCCTCCAAAGCAAAGGGCTTTACAGGGTAACAATGGGAGCGGAGACTAAACCGACTTCTGCAGCAGAGAAGATCAAGTATTTCAATAAATTAGATGAAGCAATTGGGATTTTATGCCTATCAATTTCCAGAGAACTCCTCTTTCATGTCAGCGGAGCCACTACTCCCGATGCAGTCTGGACCACATTGGAAGGACTATTTGGCAAGCAGGATGAAATGAGAGTGCATCCACTGGAGAATGAACTCATATCCCTCAGTCCAACTCATTTTAGCAACGCGTAAGAATACTTCACCAATTTTAAATCCCTCCTCGTTGAACTTGATGCATGTGGAGTCAAGAAACTCATCCTTTTGATTCTCTCGAAATTAGGCCTTGAATATTTCGTATTTGTATCATCTTTTCAAGCATCTAAATTGACTCAAGAAAAATGGAAAATAACTCCATTGAATGACTTGATTGTAGCATTAACTCAATAGAAAGCTAAGTTAGTCCAAATGGGTGCCATCAAGCATTCAAATAACCAAGCACTTGCAGCTACTGATGCTCCAAAGAGCAATGGAAGAGACAAGCAAAAAGGGAAGGGCAAATTTAATAAATCAAAGAAGGAGAGACCCGTAAAATCTTCAGAGAGCTCTTCTTTGCCTAAGGGTAAGAAGAAGAAGGAAAGAACACTTTGTAGCTACTTTTCCAAAGGTTTTCATTATGAATAAAATTGCATGAGGAAAACAATCGATGAGATGGCTAAGCAATTGCAGCAGCACAATCTCATCGTGCCCAAGAATGCAAAGAAGAAGGATGATAATAGAACGAGAGATGGGAGAGGGAAAGCACGAAATGGTCATGATTTAATGGATGTCACATCCACTCCATCATCTTGGATCTTTGATTTAGGTGCATTGAACCATATGGATGCATCAAAAGATGAATTTTCCTCCATCGAAGAAAGCACTAGATCCCCAATTTACTTGGGAGATGCCACACCCGCAAAGGTGTGCGGAGAAGGAGTTCTAGACCTTGAAGGCGATTGCTTCACAAATGTGATTCATGTTCCCTCGCTGTCTAGAAATATTCTCTTGATATATCAGATCAATCATTCTGTCTCTGGAAGGAAGGTGGAATTCACTTCGAACTCCACAGTGATTATCGACATCTCCACGGGCTCACAGCTTGCACATGGAATTGCAGATCAAGGTTCTCGTTTGTATTTCTTCTCCTACTTTGTTCCTAAATCTATTAGCACTATATTTCTTTCACAATCTAATGATATGAACAAGTTATGGCATGAAATATTTGGCCATATAAACTATAAGTACTTGCATCAACTCAGCAAGGAAAACATGGTAGAAGGATTGCCCGCTATTAAATTGACAAGCAGTGTATGTCAAGGATGCATTCTTGGCAAGCATCCGTAGAAAATTTTTGACAAAGGGAAGGCACATAGAGCTTCTTCACCTCTTGGGCTGATTCAAAGTGACATCATGGGTCCATTCTCGGAGCCTTCAATTAGTAAGGATTGATATGTACTCACCTTCATAGATGATTTCTCTCACTTTACTTGGGTATTTTTTCTGAAATTAAAATCGGAAGTATTTGAATGAATTATAGAATTTAAAGCACTTGCTGAGAATGAGTCTGGGTGTAAGATTAAGATACTCCATACTAATAATGAGGGGGAGTATGTCAACAAATATGTTCAGCAACTTTGTATTAATGCAGGTATACAACTACAACACATAGTGCCATATACACCACAACAGAATGGTGTCACGGAGAGGAAAAACCGGTCATTAAAAGAGATGGCCAATTGTATGCTACAGTCCAAATAATTAGCTCCTAAGATATGGGATGAAGTTATTAATTGTGTAGCATACATTTAGAACTGTATTCCTCGTAAAGCACTCAAAGGCACCACTCCATTTGAATGTTGGACGATAAGAAACCAAAAGTGTTGCACTTTCACATTTTTGGTTCTTGAGCATGGGCTCACATTCCGATAGATAAGAGGAAGGCTTTGGAGCCTCAAAGTGTTGAATGTATATTTGTTGGATATCCTAATAATTTCAAAGGATATATATTGCTGCACTGTCACACTAAAAATTTCCTTGTAGCACAAAGTGTGAAGTTTGAAGAAGAATCACTACATGAATTTTCAGCAGACCCTACCGAGGAACTGCTTGTTGCCATTGATGAGGAGGAGTCCGAAAATTCTTCAAGAACTTAAATTCAGAGGATGAGCAGAAATTCATGGCTTCTCTAACTTAGCTGCTAACTTGGGCAGAGAAAACTCTGCAAGATGCGGGTGAACTAGTCAGTGATCCCACAGATGCGAGAAGGACTAGATCACAGTTGTTTGGGGCTCCTCAAGCCCTGGCTGCCACCGAACCATTGCTTCCCATACATCTCTATATGATAGTTGGTTCAGATCCATAGTACACTCTGAGGCTACGGGAAACTCGCTCTGGGAGGTTACCATGGATGAAGAGTACTCTGTTCTCATGGAAAACAACACATGGGACTTGGTTCCACTTCTAAAAGGAAGAAATCTTGTTCTATGCTGATGGATCTATCTAACAAACATTGCTGCAGATGGTGAGATGAGAAAGTACAAAGCTTGACTTGTTACAAAAGGATACTCACAATTACATGGCATAGACTACATAGATACATTTGCACTTGTTGCAAAAATGGACTCCATTTGACTAGTTTTAGCCATTGCCACTTCTCGCAGATGGGAAGTTCATCACATGGATGTGAAGAGTGCATTTCTTCATGGAGATATCAAGGAGGATATATATATGGAGCAACCATAGGGATACATTTAGAACTCCTCCCTTGCTTGCAGATTAAAGAAATCTTTGTATGGCCTAAAACAGGCTCCCAGAGCTTGGTATGTAAAGAAGGATTCTTTCCTGCTTTCCATTGGATTCATTCAATGCAAATGTGATCCAAATGTTTATTTTATGCAACATGATGATTCCCTTTTGCTGGTAGTACTTTATGTAGATGATTTACTGATGACAAGGAACCTTACCTCAGCTATTGATTCGGGAAAATCAACATTGCACAATCAATTTTCCATGACAGATTTGGGACTATTGCACCGCTTTCTTGGTCTTGAAGTTTCTTAGTCTACTTTAGGGATCAAGATGGAAAAATATAAGTATGCATCAGATATACTTGTCTACTTTTAGATGATATAATGCAAGCTAGTAACATCTCCCTTTATTTTGGGGATCATATTTGAGGATGCGGGTCCTACACCTTTGGTGAACAATACACTGTATCGACAGTTGGTTGGGAGTTTGTTGTATCTTACTCACACTCGACCTGATATATATTTTGAAGTAGGAGTTTTTTCTAGATATATGTAGGAGCCCCATGAGCTTCACTGGAAAGCTACAAAGAGAATCCTTAGATATGTGAAACGTACTTCCAGTTTTGATATCTTTTATGTTGTAGATTGCCCACTTTCACTGATTGGGTACACAAATTCTGATTGGGCTGGCGATGGTACAGACCGTAAGTCCACCTATGGTTATGTTTTTAGCTTTGGTTCATGGCATGTTTTCTGGTCTAGCAAGAAGTAATCCATGATTGCTTTATCTACAACCAAGGCAGAGTATAGAGGTGCAGTGAATGCAACTACACAGGATGTTTGGTTACAGGGGCTTCTCTCCAAGTTTGGTATTCAATATCCACTTACGGCTGTCATATTTTGTGACAATCAAGGGTCCATTCAGATATCAATTGATCCAGTTCATAGGCAGAGGACCAAGCACATCAAGATTCACATGCATTACATCCACGAGTTGATCTGTGACCAAGTCATATCACTATAGTACTGCCCCACTGAGCAGTAGGTTGTAGACATCTTCACCAAGTCTTTCACTGAAAAGAAATTTTCAGAACTAAGAGATATGCTTGGAGTGGTGGAGACAGCTAAGTAGGCCCTTCTGGCCACTTAGCCCTTTCTTCCTCTTTTGGGGGGGGGGGGTTCCCACAAGGTTTTCCCTCTTTCTTCATTTTATGAGGATCTTTTATTTATTGTACCTGAGTACCTAACATGGCATCCTGGCCAAGACTCAGTTTAGATAAGTGAGTTAGGATGAAGGGGGGGTGTTGGAATATAATCCTAACATCTACATTTATGTTTTAGCCTAAGTATCCTTGACTTAGCCACATGCACTAAAAATCATGTCACACTTGGTTTTTGGTAAACTAGCTCGGTGGACCAACTGTCCCTTGTTTTTTGCCTTTAAAGGCTTAATATTATGCAATATTGGTCCAACCACTTTCCTAAACCATTTAGACATATAAGTTCATGTTCACACTTGACCACACCTCATCCACTTGATTTATTTGAGGATTGGCGCCCCACATGAAGATTCCCCCTTAAATCAAGGGATTTGGTCCCCCTGACCATTTTAGCATGTTTTAAAGTTTCCTTCCCTGGGAAATGCACGCCTCCTGATGCTTTCCTCATGGATGATAGTTGGCATAGGTTATCTTGAGTCACTGTTGCTATTTTAGGCCCCCCTTTAGCTTTTCTTAGCCTTTTCTAGTTTTTTCCTAGTTTTCTAGATTCGGCAATTTCTATATAACCACCTCCCTTTGGGATTATAGGTTTGGTTGCTCATGTATTACTATTGTTCATTAATTTAATACATTGATTTTATGGATAAAATTCTTTCTTTCCTCTCTTGAATATCAACAAATTACTTGTGTTTAATTTAACTAGAATTCTAGATCTATTGGAGTTTTCGCAGGAATTCTACAAAGCCTCCTCTTATACTTTTCTTGTTGACGATTCAATGACCGAGATTAAGTCCCTAATAAATGACTAAGATTAGATTTGGCTTGATTCTTGTTGTTTAGAACTTTCTCACCCATATTATATTAATACACATTGATATTTTAATTTTCCTAGGTTTATGCTTAGGAACCCTATTAAAAATAGTAATTATTTTAATATCTCTTCATTCGAGTGGAATTTTCCCAAACGATTTCTAGGTCTTGGAGATCTCATGTGCCTCAGCCTCTCCATCAATTTTCATGGCTAGATCACATCTGATGCTACCAAAAATCAACAAATGCAACCACTCCTACTCGTATAGTTGTTTCAACATTCGAAGATCTAGTTCTTGCCGCCCTTGAAGAGTTAGCAGAGACTGTAGAAAACATAGAGAAACCAGAGAAACTAGAGAAACCTCCATTTTTTTTACAGTGGTGACGGAGACAACATTGTACTCTTAGATGACATTTTCCGCGGGTTAGGTGGTGATGAAGAAGAAGAGGAATATCCATCATATTCTGACCAAGACGAGGAGTAGAGAGATGAATATATGGCAGAACAAGATCTGGATTGGATGACTCAAGTCCCACTTGTTCTACTGGGTGTTTTACACAAGATGCCGAGGCACCTAGAAAAGTTGTCAACAAAGTATGACCCTGAGAAAACAGTGAAAGTGGAGGACCATTTGGACAACTTATACTTGCATCTGAAAATCCTTGAGTACATTATAATTATTTGGCATGTATACTTTTCCATTGTACCTTAGATGGTAGAGAAATTGTATGGTACCACAGTATCCCTTCGAACTCAATCCAGAATTGGAAGGGGTTCAAAGAGTTGTTCCTTGAAAAGCTTGCCGACAACAAAACTCCTACCATGTTATTGAAAGGGCTGGGAAATCTGAAGATGGAGCAGAAAGAAAAAGTTAAATATTTTAATCATAGGTTCAATCACATATTGAACATATTTCCTACAGACACAAAACCTAGTGAATCCATCACTATTGACTATTAGACTTCTTCCTTACTGAAAAACATCGCGAAGTTCGTGAAGAGAACTGCGAAAGGAACTCTTGCAGAAAATTACCAAGAAGTTATTGCAGTTGAAAGGATTTGCTCACAATTGGAGTCATCATGGACAATGAACCATCAAAGGACTCCAAATACATGGGAAAAAGGTATCACGCCTCCTTAAGTAAGGCCAAGGATAAAAAATCTCCCAAGCTTGAAAGCTTCACTTAAACCATTTAGTCTATGTCCAACGAGTTGGAAGAATTGAAACAAAGGTCAAGCGAGACCACCGTAAGCAGCAACCCCCCTAAATTCAGCTTCATGAGAAGGGTTTCCAACTTCGACAACAACAACAATCAGCTAACCAAGTTTGTGCAAAGCTCGAACATCATCCTGAATGTTGAGAGCATGGTCATGGATTAATATTGTTCATTTCATCAAGAATATCATTCAGAAATGACATGTCCACAATGGAATCACAATATGAATGCTCTAGTTGAGCATATCATCAGCACAATATGATCATATGAGAAAAATGAGCCTGCGTAAGGAAATGAATAAACTGTTACAACTGAAGAAACTACGCGTGTTGGGCACACAATGAATATGTTTAGTTGTGTATACGTAGCTGAAAGGAAAATTGTCGAAAATTCGCCACTGAGTGAGGACCCAAATCAAAAGAAGAATGGTTGATATAGTTTGAGAAGCCAAGGTCCAGTTTCTGAACCCAATTTGACATTGAAAGAACATTTGTTAAGGAAGATCACAGTGCCTGTCAACTCAGCTCAAAACACTCAGAGCAAGTCTAGAAACAATGCTACTACGAAGAGTACTTCCACCAATGGAAAAAGAAAGTCCATCATCCTAAAAGTATCAGATAAATTTACCCCTCCAAACACTTTGGTGATGCCTGCTATGCTTGATCATAATATAGTCGAAGACATGAAGAAATCTTGCACTAAAATTTCACTCTTCAAACTTACAAGGATCGCGAGCTAGTGGGAGCTTTTTGTTCACGTTATTGAAAAACTTACCTTAGGTAACAATGCTTCTTTGCTTAAGGGATCTGGTAAGTCTTCTGGTCCCCTGGAATCTATAATTAATGCATTAACGTTAGATGCTAACACACGCTTCCCCCCATTTTTTTTGACATTCTAAATTTTTAATTACAATGTACACAATTTCTTAGTTGATTCTGGTGCATCTGTAAATGTAATGCCACATCTGTAGCTAAGAAAATCAATGCAAAGAGAAATAAGGCAGATGCACAAATCATCTAACTGGATAATTGTGGACATAGTAATTGTGGAAATCCTAGAAGCATACAATGTATTGCTAAGTAGAGACTGGTCCAACAAATTACAAGGGTATTTTGCTACCGACTGGTCACATTTATGGCTTCCATATTGTTAAACAGACATGGACAGCAAGAGCAAATGAGAAAACAATAGGAAAGATGAATCATTCAGTACATTTTTATTAACAATTAGATATACATTTATAGTACATTTGGTGACCGTTGGGATTCACATCCCAAGGTCCCTTGGACTGCTTTGTCCATTCGGCTTCCACGCTAACCCTTTAGGATTAGGTGTCCAACAAGTACAGTCACGTGTACAAGCTAGTTCACTTAGCTAAAGTAGCGTATACAAATCTGTTTGGGAAATAAATTTATTAATCTGATAATACTGATTCACCCCCCTTCTCAGTATTATTTCCAACATTATGGACACAAGTGCAAGAATCCCCTTCATAAAACCCATTCCCCCTTCATTTCCCTAATAAAATCCCCTTTTCCTATGGTTAAACTCTTTTGCCTAGGAAAATAAAAAGCAACTCCATGTAAATCCCTTTTCCCCAAAAACCTGCAAGAAACATTTTATCCTAAGTATTAAGTGTATGTAAAGTGCACAAATATTACATGTTACATTATTCTTGAGGGATATTACCCACTCCACTCATTCACTTCATATTGATTTTTAATTTTATTATATAATCCCCAAAATTCCATTATCCTGTATTAATTAATTCCTTTATATAAATAATCCAACCCCTAGTTTAGTTATAAACTATACACTTTACCCTATATCCTGACAAAATTTATTAATCCTAGAATTTAACCCCACCCGATCGCCTAATCTTGTCATTAAGCAGTGCCCAATTTGCTAATCTAGTGATTAAATCCTAAACTAATCCCATATCGCCGAAGATTAAAGTTATGCCCCCCCCCCACCCCCCACAAAAGCCTTTGCTTTATCCACTGTGCAATTCACTCACCCAACTCCTGTTCGATCATCATCCCCCTCATCCAACGACCTACAACCATATCGATCGAACTCGATCACCGACCTTTATCCACTTGATAAAGTGATTTTCCCTGACCCCCCTACTGCTACGTGTCAAGCATGGAGGTAGATCGGGTGACCCCTCCTAAAAACCACCCTCGCCACAAAAGTGGTGCGATGGCCAAGCAAAACCACTTCCCTGCTTAACCGAAAAAGCCACCAACTGTTCATTCATAAATGAACCCACCAAAAGTAATTGTTCTTTTTATATAAAAGGCCGCGAAGCCCTCTTTTCACCCTTTTCTTATTCATTTTCTCTATAAATTCTAAAAACCTTTGCGACTCCTACAAACGTCGAACTTGCCCACATAACTCTAAATTCGCTGCGGAAGACGCTGCAGACAACCCAACTGACCTCTCAGTTCATACCAAAACTGTACAAACCTCTGTAGCTGCTGTTGACCATCAACTTGAAGCCAATTTTCCCAATTCTAGGTATTTCATCACAGAATACCACTCCCCGTTCAAATTTCAAAACGTTCAGCCTGTCAAGTATTTTAATTAAGTAAAATTAATTTAAAAATACCTTAAATTTGAAAACCTGCAGCCAAACCCTCTGATAGTTTCCAATTTCCATTTAAAACCTTTGAATAAACTCCCAGCACCTAATTCAAATCCACAAGAACTGAATAATGGTTGCCCTTGTTTCCTTGGACGTTAGACCTATCACAACTCCCCTTTGGACCTTGACCACCTTCCCTTGGCTGACATGGACTTCCAAATTAAGGATACATCCACCCATGGCCTCCTGCTTAAAATCCATTGTCTAAGTAGGGACAAATACCTCAAACATGTTGATGATATTGGCCTTTGGGAGTCAAATTTTCCCAAAAATCAGTTCCCCCAGTACATATCTTCCCAGAAGTTGTCCATATGTGCCATGCATGCTACATCCCTAGCCATAGAGTCATAATGTCTCATGACCAAAAGGTGTTGTTTACTATCACAGTTGAATCCATCAATGAAATGTTACAACTCCAACTAGGAACAAACTTGACTCCACTCTCAATTGGAGATTTGTTAGACCAATATTCAAAGTAGTCCCTTGAAGACTGGCCATTGGTTCCACAGATTCATTGTTTGAGGAGCATTACATTCCAAAAAATCCCCCCCCCCCCCCCCCCCCCACGCCCATATCTTTATTCCATGTTCTCTGAAAGGTGAAAACAAATCATCACCATGATATAATGTGTCCTAGACTGCTCCACTAATGAATTTGTTAATGAAATTGTCTTAGCCTTCATTTCAATCTATACCATGGAACAACCTCCTGCTGTTTTGTACAATTATGCTGAGTTCATAGCTGAGAGAATGCATGAACAGTTCACCAAGATGAACAATGAAAGAGTGTTCAAATACTCATTTTTCCTCTACCCTATGTTCTTATATTATCAGCTAGACAGATTTCCTTTTCGCCTCTAGAAGCTGGATACAAAAGGCCAGCCCAGATCTGTCATTTTTTGGACCCCACTCTTCCATAAGTATGAGTCACCATATACCTATTTAGATTTCATAGATTTTTTTGTTCATCCAGTCATGACTATTGTGAAAGGAATCCCTCCCCCCAGGATAAGTCCAAAGATCAAAATGGTCCTTCAGTTGTATAAACAAAGCAAAGTGCGAGATTGGTACCTTTACCAAAACCACACAGAGATAAGGATTTATGGTTGCTAGCTTGCACCATATAAACTACCCAAGTACCTCCCCATGAGGTTATTTTCTCTAGAGTACTATAGACAAATAATGAACTTTGATGAGATGAATTTTGTCTCGGCCATGAAAAGATCACAATTAAAAGTAAAAAACTAGTTAGGCCCCTTCATCTACAATTCTAGAGAGGCAGGGAAGGAAGCAGACCAAATTTTGCAGCAAATGAAGTTCCAACATAGTTTCATGTGGAGGTATGACCCTCAAGAATTTATGACCAGATTGAGAAAGAAGGGCAAGTTGGGACCTTATATTCACCACCCCATACCAGAGATAGAAAGATATGCAAATCAATATGAGTGGGTGGAAAACACTCTTGTAGACAGAGACAGTACAAAGGTAGATGTAGAGAATGCGTTATGTGACTTAGAAAGACAGTTTGATGAGAGCTCGTTTCTGCAGGTACTTGAACAACAAGATCCAACCATGAGCATCCCTCCTATCATGCAAACTCCTCAGAATGAGGAAAAGAACCCCAAAAGACTAGGGAGGAACCCTCAAGTTCAGGAATGGGCACATCAAATGTATAGTATGAGACGAGTCAGAGAAAAAGGTCTAGGCTAAATCTTGTTATAGAGCAGGAAGACACAGAAGGCTCAGTAGAAATAACTGATACCGAGCTAGACAAAAGTAAAGGCAAAACTCTATCTGAGGAAACACAAGGGTCATCTACATCACAGACCTAGATTTTGGAAAGATAGTTAAGTGTAGAAGTATCCTCATTCAGTAGGCCTGCTAATAAGGATAAGGATATAAAAGATAGGTACAAAGACATTAAAATGAGGAATGAGAAGCTCAAAGCTCAGACATATGCTCAATATCTAAAAATTACTCCCACAAATCAAATAAGGTTGATGTCAACTTTTGACATCAAGGAGGGTAAGCTTCAAATGTCCTTTATCAAACCTACAACACAACAACCCAAGACATCATTAGACTTCAAGAGGGTTGAATTTGAAGTATTGGCAAAGGATATTCATCCCATAGACCAAATAGAACTACATAAACATGTTGGAGAGATGATATACTCTACCCT
>APFE031340396.1:19101-31100 GCA_000404065.3 Pinus taeda
TCAACACTTTACTATTTCTTTTCTTTAACTTGCTCAAATAGGGACAAATAATGGTATATGCTACTTTCTGTTTCAACTTTCAATTTTCAATTCTAAATCTCTATTTTAATTTCAATGTCACTGTCAATTCCAGTTTTAATTCCAAATTTAATTTTCAATTTTGATTGCAATTCCCAGAGGCCTCAGTTTTGTAACTGGGCTTTGATACCAATTGTAACGTCTCCAATTTTTTTTTTTTTACCACGACATAACCTATCCACCACTTATGATGTTACGCAGCTACAAAATTTGAGGAACACATCAGTGAATTGATAATCATTTTTAATGCTACGGTTTTTATTTTCCCACCTAGAGGTCCACGCGGTGCCCATTCGCTTACCTGTATTTGTTACCCGGCTACCTTCACGTGATTTACAATACTTCTGCAGTTTTTTTTATTGACTATCAGTTCCGTTAGTACGTGGCCTAAGCACGGCTGTCCTATCTCATTTATTGGTTCGGGGATCCCACCCAAATCAACGGTGCACCTTTGCCTCCATGATCCAACGACGGCAGTCTCCTCGGGGTTGCCTCTTCCGTGGGTTGCTATGGGCGGTAATTCATTTGGAGGAAAAAACCTTCGGCAAACCTGCTCCAGAACGACTGTTTCCTCGACAGCTCGATGCTGTTGGTGTGCAAAATCTGGTTGCTCCTGGTGTTTCGCCTCTTCCCAGCATTGGCCAGCAAAGAACCTACATGTGAACTTGCTTTTGTTCTTATCGTTTCAATTAATTTTGCTGACCATAGAGTCTTTTACTGTAATTTTAATCGGATTTCCCTCTGGCATTTTCCTATGTCTCGCAGGGTAGATGGGTACTTACCTTGGTTGATTTGGGAAGAGGGGAGCGCCTACAACCTCAACTGGGCCTTTCTTCCGGGTAAGATCCACCATGGCGGCAACGTTTCTAGCTGTATTTTATTCAGTTCTATTTAATGATAAGACTTTGGCTCTTGCCGACCATGCCTTAAGTTATTGTTTATTTTGTATAGGCGTTAAACATCTAGAGGGTTTGGAGGGTAGTCGCTCTGATGCCCAGAGTTGCCCTTGGAATTCTCTGTATATTCTGGGTTTTGTAACTTTCACCCCTGGAGGTGTCGCCGTTCCTAGATAGAACAAACCCTTTTCTATTTTATGTGTAAATGGACATTTATCGGCTGTTTGCTTGTGTATAACTTCACGGTTGTGGATTCACTGTCTCTGTGCCGGTGCCATTGCTTGCTTGGCTAAATCTTCTGTACATTGACAGTTATGGATTTTACATACACGGATTTAGTCAAATTTACTATTCTCCTAATTTTTACTCCACTGTTTGTTCTCGGGATTAAAATGTATATGTGCAAAGAGTTATGGTTATTGATAAATGTAGACTTGGGTCCTTTTTGGGTCATTGAGGAGCTTTCCTATTACACTAAAAATTCCTCATTAACCTTGCTCAGAACTTTTCTTTGTTGTGACAACTGTACAGGGTTTTTTTTTTTTTTTTTTTTTTTTTTATATACCTATTAATCCGAAACCTTACCATGGGTTTCGGGTTATTCTGGTTAGGTCTTTGTTCGCAAGTTTCACTGCAAAGATATTCACATCGCCGTTCTCTGGAACTCACTTAGAGGTTTCCACCTCGAGGGTTTCCAGATTGGCGAGAGAGGGTCTATCTTAAGCATTCAATCTCGGTCATTCCTGTGGATTCCCTCAGGGTTCTTATTCCAGGTGACCTGGACGAGACCAAGGTTTGTAAATCTAGTAAATACAACCCTACGCACACACACAGTTACTCCTTTTAGTTTTAGCAGTTCTTGATATAAAGTTTTTCGCAGTGGTGAATTATTCCCATTTGCCTGTACCTCTCCAGCAACAAGGGTTGTATGGTTTGGTTCTCGGCTTACTATTTATTCCCTGCACAATTTGGGTTGTTTTCTGTGTATTCTATTATCTACATGAATCGTATTTCTTGTTTTCTTGCATACATACTATGATGGTGATATTACCAACCTTTACGGCTCTCCAGCGCGTTCGAGTAGTCTTCATTTTGAAATGAATGGTACAGTCTTTATATATGATGTTTTCTGTTGTCACCTTCATATATGCTATTGTTATATAAGTTCTCTTTTAAAACTCTTCTATGTTCAGATTGTCCTTCTATGGAATGGTACAACATTATGTATAAATCTTCTATTCTTTTATATGATATGATACTGTGCATAGCTTCGGGTTTTTCTGATAATATATTTTTTGAAAGAAAGATTGAACATAATGTGTATGGTTTCACATTGTTCCCTGAATATGGTAGCTCGGCGATATTAGCTTGTTTTCAATTCCTATTAAATTCAAAATGGCCAGAGCCGAGTTCTTTCGCTCAAAAAGGAATCAAATTCATATAAAGGATGTTCAAGCACACAAGAATAAATAAAAGATTCAACTGTATAGTAGTCTAACCACAGTTAGATTGTTCCCCTACAGACAGATTTAGTTTCCGTATTCTTTATTCCCTGTACATAGGAATTATTGATTTTCCTAACAATAAATACACACCTGGGTTCCTACAACAGTGTAATATCTTATGGTGCTCTACTAGAAGAATCTTCTGCCGGCACCATCATCACATCCGCAAACATAGTATCAATAATTCACAGTCAGCAAATCACAATTTAATAGAGTATTTCATACCTGGTTGTTTTAATTAAGTATCTTCACAGAAAGAGATCACCTCTAGGTGTAGCTAGTCATACCACCCGACCATGAGATTGTCTTTCGAGACCAAATCTCCCCCCTAGCTGTGTTGCAGGATCACAATCCGCAGCAAGAACGCTCGCACAAAGTGCTTGGCTATCTGGTCCTCACCAGACTTGGCCTCTTCTTCCTCCTCTGCCTGTCACTACAGCGCAGATTTTCCTCTACCTCTCCCTTTTTCCCTGGAAGCCCTTCCAGTTAGGGGGAGGTAGTTAGGGTTGCAAGTACAACAATTGCTTTTGCCCAACTTCCTCCTCAAGAAGTTGCCAGCACATCAAGAAAACATTTCTTACTTTAAAAAAATAATAAAAGAATTATTAAATTTCAAACGATTAATATTGTCATATTCAGTTTGTCTCTTATCGCAATAAAATTAAATATTTACATTTCCTTGGGGCATCACACAAACCCACTTGGCTTGCTACCCCATTTGCAAAACCTTAGCAAGTATTGTGCCTCATGAACCATTCAAATAGAGTTCCTTCACTCCTTTGAATTAAGATAATAAGAATTTTCACAGTGCATTATATTAAATATCATATCTATGACTATTAAATCTATTTTTAATGTAAAATAAAAAACTATTTAAACATTCCTTCCACTAATTTTGTAAAAAATTTACCCTGATTCCGGCCCTACAGAGAAAAAGTTCATCATTTAGATACATTAAATTTAAGGGAAAATGAAGTTCGATTTTAAAATATGTGAAGTACGAGAAAGTTCACCTAAAATTACAGGATTCAATCAAAAGTGTTAAATTTCCAAGATAGAGGTGCCCTTCCAGAAGGACGAGCGACTGTCAAGTCATTAAATTAGAAAAGAGGTAGGCCGTTAATTTAGAAATGCAAAGGATGTGGGCCGTTAAATTAGAAATGCAAAGGAGAAAAATGGTGTGTGAATTAAAATAAATTTGAAAAATTACAATTAAGAATTTCTATATTTTGAAATTAGTACACGTTTTTATTATTTAAAATCTAACACAATATATATTATAAATTAATGTTTTAAAAAATATTTAAATTAGATATTAATATATTATATAATTATATATAATATATATATATATATATAAATTTTGTGATAAAATTTTTTAAGGTGATTGTTAGCTTTTATGTTTTATAATGTATTTTAAATAAAATAATTTAATATAATGTAGAAAATATTTAGATTATTTAAACTACATTATGAAAATGTAATGATTCTTAAACTAAATTTAACTAAAAAAATTTTAAGTAAATTTAACTAACCACAAATTGGATGAACTTAAAGTTTGTTAATTTTAATAATATTGATATTTATGTATTTTAGTCGGTAATAATTTCTATTTATTTATATATGAAAACTATAGTGTTTCTATTTGTGTTAGTTGGTTGTCAGTAGGGAGAATCAAACTATAGTACATTAGTAATAAAAAATAAAATCTTAATTATTTAAAATTTAATTTATATATAGTCTAAAATTAATTAAAATTAGTGCAGTTATATACATTAAATGTTTGGGTAAACCATCTACAGGCAACCAGTGGATGATAACATCCAAACACTTCATAATTATTTCAATTGCTAAAATTTTAAAAATTCCATAAAAATAATTAAATTATAACTTCTTTATTATTATTATAAAAAGAATTAATATATAAATTAAACATATATACATTTTAAAAAAACATGCAACAAGATTCTTAACCATCGAGATTCATCCCCACTTTATCATGGAGGTTTTTAATCCAAGTTCCTAAAAAACCATAATGTAGTTCATATTACAGTTGTTTATGTGACCATTTTTCAATAATCAAATTAATTAAAAGGGTATAAATGACATAAGTATTTTGGAGATAAATCTCAACCTTTAATTCATGTATACTATTAAGAATATCCTAGAATATTTTGGGAAGGCCAGATCTCTACTAGCCACCTAATAATCAATGGTAATTAAATTGAAATATTAAGGCTCTATTTGAAAATAAACACTTAGTGTAATAATATAAACTAATTGTCTAATAAACTATTACATAATTTTTTTTCCTTTACTGTGTTAATACTTAGGCTATTGTGGTTAAAAAATAATGTAAACTAGTTCAAAATCATTTAATTGGAAGGCAAGTTGACCTAGATGGTGGACTCCAAGTCTACAAGCTTTTAGCAAGCAGAGCGAGCTTTTCATCCAGTTTTCTCAAGTGTAAAAGAACATTTTTCTATACATAGTGACATTCTTATTGAGCCTCAAAGTGCTCTATTAGTGCTCTATTAGTTATCTTCCTTATAATTGTTTTAATTGCCAGTAAATGTCAATTATTCACATGTACCTAGTTTTCTTGTTCCTTGTGTTTCAAGTATCAGGGATCCATCCCCCAATCTCCTGATCCTCTCCCTCTAGATATGAAATGAATCTTCTTTCTATTCAAGCTTCCCACCTTCCCTCTTAGCATCATGAGTTTCCCTTCTTATCCCATGAGGGGTTAATGGGAAGTACATTGATCTTGAATGTTCTTCTCTTGTTTTCCTATGGACATTGAAGGAAGCCATGAGCTTATTCTTCTGCTTCTAGCGGTAGATCCCAGAGCTTGAGGTATGGTGAAACATGTGGTTTTGAGAAGGAGAAACTAGAGATAGAGTGATTGAAAGGCCCATAACAGGGTGACTTTACTAATTGGGAAGTACCATGGGAGGAGAACAGAGGAGTTGAATGAGACATCCACAAAGGATAATAGAAAATAGTGGGAAACAAGACAAGTAATAGCACCATAAATTCCTAGAATCCATAATCACAATAGGAATGGATACTTGATACCAATAACACGAGGATGCACTACCCTACTACAGAGAATTTCAAACACTAGGATTAAGAATCTGTCTAGATGCATGAACCATTTAACAATGAGCATAGAAAGCTAATAAAATTAGAGAGACAAAACTAAAGCAACAGGACATTGTAGGCTAACTACAGAAAGGAAACCAAGATAAGAATTCCTCGCAAGAAAGAAAGCCCATAAAGAATTCTAATTCTATAAGAATATTTTAAAGATAAAAAAACCATAATAAAATTTTCCTACAAAACTTTTACATTCACTTTTATGAAATACACCATTAAAAAAAATTAAAATCCAAATCTTTTTTAAAACCAAAATTGTACTTAAATTGTAACCTATATATACAATAATAAGGATACCCATGTATCCTGAGCACTGCCATTAGATTAAGCTAATTTTATTATCCTCTCTATGAATGTTGGGATATCTAATAGTTGGCATGCCCTCTGAATGTTGGGATATCTAATAGTTGGTATGCCCTCTTATTTCATGAGGTGATGTAGCTGACTAACCACATATATTAAAACAATCCAGAAACCATTCCCTTGAACATACGCTTCACATGTGATCTCGTGTGGGTTAGCTACCAGAAGGGGATTTCTCTCTTATCTAATTCTTTAAATTTCAACATTCTCATACTTATTAAATTTTGAAAAAATAAATTAATTTAAAAGATATATATCTTGAATTGAAATTTATAAAAAAAAAATTAGAAAAATCAAATTGTTAAAATATTTTTTTTTATAATTTAAAATTAATTGAAATAAATTTTTAAATAAAAATTAAAACATTAAAATAAATTTAAATTAAGATAAAAAAAAACAATAATATTTTAATAAAATATTTATTGTTATCTAATTTTTTAATAAATAAAAATTATTTATTAAATATTATTTTAATATTTCATACTCATTCTTATATTAAAATTTACAAATAGCTCACAAAATAAAAACACCAAAGAACCATTAAATATAAGATAAGGCACATGATTCAAAGGAGATGAATAATTCCATGGAAACAACGTGAAACGAAAATAAAACCTATCCTTCAAAATTCAGGGTTTACTTTAATTAAAAAGCTTATTAATGATTTTTATTTAAATAAAAATATTGATTTAAATTAAATTTATCAAATGTCTGAGATATTTATTTATTATTATTATTTATAATATATATATAATATTATATAATAAATCATAACAATGTAGAAATATTTAAACTATGATTTATTAAGGGCCTAGAGTGATTAATTTTTTTTGTATCTTAAGATATTTCTATTTTAAGAGATTTGATTCTCCTTTTTAAATAGCTTATATTCCACATGAATACCATGAGTTTTCATAAGTCTAGAGCTCAAAAACCACTCACCAGCTCAAATTTACCTTAACAACTCGACAAAAAAGAATAAAAATTAATAATAAGGCTGAATTTTTATTTTGACATAGCATTATTTTAATTTTATTTTGACAAAGTTAAAATGTTTACATTAATCTTTTTCTTTAATTTAATTTAATTTTAATTTTAATTTTTATATATTTTGACAGAGTCAAAATCTTTAGTGGACAAAACATTACAATATCTCTTCCATATTGGTTAAAAAGAGCCTCTTGATGTAATAAAAAAATATTATATTAACCAAAATTTATATTTCAATACACAACATTGTTTTAAAAATAGAAATAAATTTTTTCGCTTCTAAATTTTCAAAAATAGATGTAGGATTATTGACTAAGTCTTGTAAATTTATAAGTTCCAAAATTAAAGTATCTACATTAAAATGATGAAGAGTATTAACAAGAGAGTTAACAAAGTTATAGAAGGAGGAGACAATACCCTAAACTCTAACATATTACAATTGAAC
Source organism: Pinus taeda (assembly GCA_000404065.3). Classification (NCBI taxonomy): domain Eukaryota; kingdom Viridiplantae; phylum Streptophyta; class Pinopsida; order Pinales; family Pinaceae; genus Pinus; species Pinus taeda. Next base: position 26,538 of record APFE031340396.1, read on the forward strand.
ACAATTCAATTAATTTTGACTTATAAATGCATTATATTATGAATGAATTAAATACTCAAGCATTATTTTAATATGGGAAAAACTAAATGTAATATGGTAAGGAACAAAATTATATTATTTAAAATTAATATAACATTGTTTTGATATGTGAGGTGAAGGAAAAGGGGACCCGATGGGAGCTTTGCGTTTTTCAGGTTTTCTGCGGTAAACATTTTCGGAGGTTTCAAGTTTACAGTATAGTTAGCAACTAAAGCAACGTCTGCCAGAAACGATAGTTCGTAATGCGTCGCTATGAGCGACATAGAGAAATATCTTGTCGACCCACAGGATGACCTCAAATGGCCACCTGGCAATTGAAAAAACACTTGGCACTCCAAATGGCCACCTGGAGACCGAAAAGCACCACCGAAATCGATGATATGGCTAAACATCAATACCCTCAGAATCATGGCCAGAAACTGTTATCCCCTTTACGCCCTCTTCTAAAGCCCATACCCTGGCCGTTGAGCACATCCCATTCGCTGCAGATTCTAACTCTATCGACTATTCGACCATAGATGAAGAGGAGATTGCAAACTTTATGAATGTGACCCCCAAAGCGCAACCACATCCAACCCATCTACAACCGGCGTCTGAAGAGAAAGGAAGTGGAGGCATTGTCCCTTAGCCCCTCTGGCCTTAGGAGGTATCTCAATAGCCCAACCCACTCGTTCATGGAAACCGTAATGTGGAGGAAATAACTGCAAAGTGGAGAATACTCAAGTTTTGATTGACAAAGACACAAAAACCCTAAGTGGGTCTTGCAGTGTGGGTTAAGGGGAAAATTCAGATTCCAAAAATACAAAAGGAAATGCCCTAAAAAAAGGAGGCAGACCACAACTTGGTTGTAGGAGATTCCGTTTTGCTTGACAGGGTTATGGCAACCTCCGAAAAAATGATTGTGGGCATAGTGATCAGAAGCCGTAAAAACCCCCAAGATTTCTTGCAAGAATGGGAGGACGAGCTTGGAAAGACCTAGTGAACTCCCCTCCAAAAGTTACAACTCTAACTCACAGATGATTCATGCAAATTTTCCACTCTAGAAAGAAATTTTGCAAGGTTTTCAATAAGGCAAGAAATGACATCCATTTTTTGATGCCTCACGCGGAAAACTTGACCTGGTTTGGGTATGGATCACGCTGCCCAGTCTCCTCCCACAATTGTGGACTCCAAAAATGTTTAAATGAATCAACGAAAATCTTTTCACTTATGTGGAAGCGGATATGTTCTTCACACAGACCAGAATAAGTTCCCTAGCCTATATTTTGGGTAAATTGAACCCTAAGGAGGGTTTCCTGGATGAGCTCAACATCAGCTTTAGGGGATTCCAATGCGCTCAAACCCTCGACTATAAGGGCTTTCCCTTTCGTTACCATTGGTACCATAATATTGGGCACCTACTCAAACAATTCCCCACCACTTTCATGGGAAAGTAGGGCCAGAAGAGTATTGATGGAACGGGTAGGTCGAGGTTTGAAAAAGGTTATCAAACTTCTGCTACTAGGGAGATTGATAAGGAGGAAACCACGGGACTGCGGGTAAAAAGGGTCATGCGTAATTCAACAATTATAATGACCTCGATTGATCTAGAATTGCAGGGAGAAGCCTTGATGGAGCTGGACTCTTCGTTGCAAAACCTGGAGCTAGAGACCTCAAGGGGACGTTGGCAACAAACGAGGCCTCTCTCTCAGGTATTGTTTCTTATACTCCTTTGTTTTCCAATCTTATTAACTCCTTACCTGTCTTGAAATGAATGAATCAATTATGCATCACGATTCTTTGTATGCACCAAAAATTGTCAGCACCACCTCCCCAATCCCTCGAACTGAGATCCACAATTTAACCCATAACTCCTTTGTTTCAGGATCTCTGTCAATCCCATCGACCTCAGTTAAACCCTACAACCTTCGATCCAAGGGGGAAAGGGAGACACTCTTGAGGGTTTTGATAGTCTTAGAAAGCTTTCCCCTGCTAAGGCTAGGAGGAAAACACGGGGGCGTAAATCCTCAATTTTGATATCCAAGCACATTGAAAGTTTGGAGGTGGAAGAAGGGAAACAAAACAAATAGAATGGGTCCTTAGAGCATAATTCCTTGTTGAGGATGTTGCAGGGGCCTATCCCACCCGTCCAAAAAAATGGCTCTTAAACCCCCATTCACTCTACAAAACCTAATATAATCCTTCTACAAGAAACCCTAAGGGAGAATTAATTGATATCCAAAGTATTTGAATCTAGGTTCCCTAGATGGAATTTCACTACCTTGGATGCCAAGGGCTTCTCTGGGGGCTTGGTTATGGGTTTTAATCTGAATACTTTAAAAATCCTTAATATGGGGTGGCGACTTGATGACGGGAGCATAAATCTCCTCCATTGACCTTAAGATGACTCTCACCATAATCAATATTTATGGCCCTTTTCTGGAAAGGCCCCTTTTCTAGAACAACTTAATGAAGAAATATTTTATGCAAAACGAAAAACTAGTTATCGAAGTAGACCTAAATTTCTCTCTTGGTCCATCTGAGATATAGGTTCCTCACTCGCATCATGATTTCTTGTTCGGTTTCTTGAAACACTTGTTGGATACAAACAAGCTCTGTGATGTTTATTTGTTAAATGTTTGTCCCATGGAGAAACCGATGAGCTAGTGATCACTAGGTTACCTCCATAATCGATCAAATCTTGCATCTAAAAACTCTTACCGGAGAGGTTTCTTTGTTCCCTCAATGGAGTAGCTCTGATGGGGGATCAAATCACCACCTCATATTTTTGGAGCTTCGAGGGGCACAAAACAAACCTGAAAGTCCCTTCAAGTTTTGCTCCACATGGTTAAAAGACGAAGAATCCATGCAGCTTATATCTAACAATTGGTCTCACTTCGACCAAACATTGTGGGACTCAAAAGTGGCCCAATTTGCTGCCAAAATTAAAAAGATAAAGAAGGCCTTGATTCAATGGGTGCCTCAGAAAATATTAAGGATGATGAATCCCTTAGAAAAGTGTAAGGATATCTCTGTAGGTTGGAGGATGTAGACGATGGGGGATATGCAATTAGTGATATTAGATAGAGGATTTATGCCCTCGAGAAGGAGAGAAAGTGAATTCTCAGTGATAGAGGAGAAGAATGGAGGCTAAAAACCAAGGCCACTTGGCTTCAGGGTAGTGATGAAAACACAATTTTTTTTCAAAAATTTTCCAAGGGACGCAAAGTTCATAACACAATCTTGGAGTTGGATATTAATCCTTCTCGAGGAATGGTTTTTACTTTTGGTGATTTAACCAAGCTTTGGGTAAACAATTTCAAAAATATGTTTTTGGCCCAAGAAAACTTGTCTATTATCAAGATCATCAGAGTTGCACTTTCTTTCCCTTGGTTTGTTGACCCTGAGGAAAATAGGGAGCTCATGGATGCTGTGACATAATTTAAACTTTAGGGTGTCCTACATGGATTTTAGAAGAAAAAATGCCCCAGGCCTAATAGTTTCTCGATAAAATTCTCCACGATATTCTATGAATTAGCTTAAATATGACCATTTGGGAATTATTGAAGAATCTCGATCTGTTGGTCACATCCACCCCTCTTTCAACTCCACCTTCATTGCCCTCATTCCCAAAATTTATGACCCTCAATCTTTCAATGACTTAAGACCTATTTCCCTTTGTAACTATATTCACAAACCAAAATCATTTCAAATCGCTTTGTTGTCGCATAAAGTGTCTAAGCATTGTGACAATCCTTAGAGTAAGGGTTGTCACTCTAATCTGTTAGCACCTAAATCCGCCTTAGGCTGAAGGAAGGAAAAATTCAAGGCAACCACAAACCAAGCTCAGTCTGGTAGCTAGCCCTACCAGAACAGGAGAGGGCTCTCTCCGAGTCACACTCAATGAATAGATAAACGGAATGGCCTAAGATGACTTACAACGAAATATTTATCTTAGGCTAGTAAGTGAATATGGATACAAGAAGTGATTTTTATGAATGACTGTGTTTCTGGGGTGGTATGGGACCAATGGACCTCAATGAACAAAGAACTTAATACAAAGGCACAGATTACTTCGTGAGGCAAGATAGGAGGAAAGCCTAGCAATTTAGTTTAAGATAGTGCGGAATGGAGAGATTGATTAAGAGGGTGAAAAGGGCATGGACAACATGAATCCTTTTCAACAGAAGAATGAACACTGAACATGAAATTTTCCCACAGGCAGAGCAATAAAATTGAATTCTACCTTATCCAACTTATAAAATTTCATTGGAAATGAATATGAAATGAACTATGAAACATAACAAGATACATATGAAACATAAGAGACACATTTGCTACACTCACAACCACATGAATCTCATGAAACAGAACCGCTGCCTTTCATTAATCCTCTGTAAAAAATATACAATGAAGAAACAGAGTTTCTTTCCCACAGTCTCCCAGAAGTTACAAGCCAACCAACCCTTTGTAAATAGTTTGCATACAATATATAGAATGTGCCATGAAGAGATAGAATGCCCAAGGGTTGGGGAGTTACTCGAA
>APFE031340397.1:0-18349 GCA_000404065.3 Pinus taeda
GCAGATCTCTGGAAGAGCTAGACAGTGCCTTCGTCCATTGGGCTATGGAGTCATTATTTTGACAAACAACACAGGACTTTGACTCATTTATGAAACTGAAATGACCAAAAAACTGACTCAAATTTGACATTGAAATGACTCGAAGACTAACTTGACAAACTCTAGCCAAACTGAAATAAAATGGTATTTATAGTGACAGTGGAAGCAGTATTAATAACTCAGAAATGGTACCGCTTGAGAAGTCGACCATTGATCGTCCCTCCTAGACAATCTTCCTCGTTCATTTCCTTCAGAAGAAAAGCATTCTGACCTCGATATGCTGCAATTTTAAAGGGACCTTTCCGGAGGTTCTCGAACTTACCATGCTTACCTTTTTCCTCATTCCTTGCATCCCACTTCAGCACTACACCATCCAACTAAATTTTGTCCACCTTTGCCTTTCTGTCATAAATTTTCTTGCTCTTCTCCTGCAATTTGGATGTGTTCTTGAAAACTTCTTCTCTGGTCTGCTGCAAGTGAACCATTTGATTCAACCTTCTCTGCATGGGATCTTCTTCACTGCCGGCCTCCTGAAGAAGTTTGACTACCGGGGCAGCGAGAGAGGTAGGAAATATTGTATCAACTCCAAAACAAGCTCGAAAGGTGATGTACCTATGGATTTCTTCTGACTGACCCAATATTCCCACAGTGCATTGACCAACCTCTTATGCCAGTGCTTCTTATTTATTTCCAGCAGCTTCTTGAGGATGTTGACCAATGATTTGTTCGAAGACTCTACCAATCCATTGCCTTGTGGATGATAGGCAGTTGAGTGGCCCAAAATGATGTGATATTTATGACAAAACTCTACCATCCTTTTTTATTTGAAAGCTGCTGCGTTATCAGTGATTAGCTTATTCGGGCAACCAAAGCGATACAAGATGTTATTTTCAAGGAATGAAATGATTACTACATCAGTAGCTTTTCTGGTGGGAATTTCCTCGATCCATTTCGTGAAATAATCTGTCACTGTGAGGATCCATCTATGCTGACCGAAATAAGCGAGATGAATTTCACCAATGAAATCCAATCCCCATTGCTGGAAAGGGGCACTCACCTCAATAGGCTTAAGTGGCAAAGGCTATAACTTCTTCTTTCCTTCAAAAATATGACACTTATGACAGCGCTTGACCATCTTATATACATTAGCAAACAATGTCAGCCAATAGTACCATGCTCTCAGAATTTTATTGTCGTTGACTTCCAGAAAAGGTGACCACCACAGTCTCCTTGGTGGCAGTCCTCCATGACCTTCTTTGCTTCCTTTTCCACCAAACAATTTAACAGAACGCCACCGGGATCTTTCTAATACAGTGCAGAATTTAGAATGCAAAACTTGGTAGCCTCAATTTGAGTGTTCTCGCTTTGTTTCTAGTCATGCCGGGTGGTGGTGACAAATTTTTAAACACATATATGATATCTGAATACCATGGAGAAAGAGCAAACATTTCAGATACCTGAATTGACGATCCTTCCTCATTCTCATCGGACATAGCAGTGATCAGATTTATGTCCAAGGCGTGCAAGTTTGATTCAGCCATTAACTTTGCCAATCCCTGTCCTGTCACCAGCTTTGCGGGCTTTATTTCCACATCATATTCCAGCAAGGCTGCAATCCACTTGCCTCGTCTTCCTTCCAGATTGGTCTGCACTAAAACATCTTTGACAGCAGCGTTAGGAACATATGCCAAAATATGAGAATGTAGAATATATACCCGGAAATCTTTCAGTGCCTTCACAAGTGCAAGGGCTTGCTTCTCAATGATTTTGTATTTTAAGGCTGCATCTCTTATAGCTCTGCTGAATAATGCAATGGGTCTTTCATGATAATCTCTTTTATGCAATAACACAACTGCCATAGTGTGCTTCGAAGCAAATGAGAACAATATGAAATCCTGAGTGTAGTCCGGGCTGACTAGAACTGGAGCTGAGGAAAGAGGCAATTTGACCAAATTGAAAAATTTTACAGCCTCCTCCGTCCATTTCACTTAGCTGTCCTTCTTAAGCATGTTTTTCATCTCTCTTAGGTGTTCAGCAAGATTAGGTGCAAAGCGACGTAGAAAAATCATTTTACCATTGAAAGACTGTATCTCTTTTTTATTCCGGGGCAGATCGATTTGCTAAATTGCTTGCACACATGCTAGGTCAATACGAATGCCATCTTTTGAGATAATGTGCCCGAGTAGTTTGCCTTCCTCCATGGTGAACAAGCTCTTCTTCGGATTCAGCGACAAGCCATATTTTCTGCACTTTTGAAAGACAGTTTTTAGATGGTACATGTGCTCTTCATCAGATTTGGAAAACACCGTCGAATCATCCAGGTACACAACCAAAAAGACATCCTTCTCATTTGCAAAATCCAAGTCCATTGCACACTGAAATGTGGCACCCGCATTCTTCAAACCAAAAGGCATTTTAGCGTAATGAAAGGTTCCCCATGGAGTGGTGAACACTGTCTTGTCTTGGTCATCTTCATGGACAGAAACTTGATTATATCCGGAATAACCATCAAGTAGTGACATACGAGATGCTCCCACTACTCACTGAAGTATATGGTCCATTTTGGGCAGTGGATAATTATCTTTCAACGAAACGTTATTGAGATTTCTAAAATCAATGCATAAGCGAATATCACATGTCTTCTTTCGTACGGGCGCCAAGTTAGAGATCCAATCCGAAAATCTGATGGGCACAATGATTCCTGATTTGTACAACCTGTTTATCTCCTTTTCAATACATGGCAGCAACTTTGGATTTAGCCTTCTCAACTTCTGTCTGAATGGTTTTTGATTGGGCTTGATGGGTATAGTGTGCTGAATTATATTGGTATCATATGTCTTTAAGTCAGAATAGTCCCAAGCAAACACATCTGCAAATGAAGACAACAAACTGATATATTTGTCCTTGACCATTGGTGGCAATGCTTTGGACAATTTTACCGATTTAGGATTAACAGTTGTTTCGATATTGACCTCTTCCACACCCTTCTCTGTTGGCTGCAATGTTGGATTGCGGGCTACATCATCTTGATCAAAGAGTTCTTCTAAAGGTATCAAGCCTTTAGGAATAACGTTATTCTTCAGCTGCAACACGTCCATTTCATTGATATGCACCTCATTTGTACCATTACCTTTTCCATTGTCATTTTCTACATCAATTGAGGTCTCTTTGAACTTGCCTTTGTTTTGCATAAAATCATCAATCTCCTCATCATCTTGGAAAACTTGCCAATATCTCTGATTGTCTGGAACGATTGGACGATGCTTGACATGGATTTCAAATTTATTGCTGGAGTTCATTGGGATCTTCAAACTACTTGATGCCTTAGCAAGGGCATCAACAATACTATTTTGTATACGAGGCACACATGTCAAGGTGTATTCTGAAAATAATTTTAGAATGTGTAGAACTGCATTACGGTAAGCTCGCATCCTAGGATGCTTTGCTTGATATTCGCCTCTGACCTGCTTAATTACCAATTCGGAGTCGCCATATACTGAAATCCTCTTAGCATTCAGCTTTCTTAGAATCTTTAGACCAGCAATCAGAGCTTCATACTCAGCTTCATTGTTTGAACACTCAAAAGCCAACTTGTAAGAGCACACTCGCACGTTACTAGGGACTTTGTTCGGGGCGGAGAAAGGACTACATACCCAAATTCCATTCCAGCGCCATCATTTCCCACTGCTCCATCGAAATCCATGGTCCACAAACCTTCTTCCTCCTCTTGCAAGTGCTGGAAATCTGTTTGTTGTGCCTTGTCTACTTGTTGTCCATTACTTTCAGCTGATTGCGCAACGGTGTTCTGCTATTCTTGTTCTTCTTTCTTTAAAACTCCTCTGAAATTTTCTGTTATTTCCGAAATATCATCTGCTTCTACTAACTGACTATCGATATCATTGAAACTATCATAATACAAAACAAAAGACTCTAAATCTATATGTACATAATTAATTGGATGATTTATTGGTTTCTCCTTGCTTCTGATCATGTATTTCATTTTTTGTTCCCGATACAGTTTCCTCATTTGGCCAAACACCGGAATCGTTGCATAGGAGAAATCTAGTTGTAGTGTCCCTTTCAGTTTAGCTACCCAAGACCTGGAAAGAAGCATTCCAAACCTGGGAGGAATATCTGCTACAACAACATCCATCGAAGCATTCTTCATTGGGAGCTGATCCAGACTCACAACCAAGTCTTTGATGAGTCCTATACATCTTACTCTGCTGGAATCAAACGAATAGAGATCATGGTATTGCCGGGTGATGTCCAGACCCAGTTTATCCATGATAGCCTTGGGCATAAGATTGTGAGAAGCTCCAGAATCGAACATGGTGTTATGTAACACAAAATCATGCAATCTTAAACTGATATAAAAAGGTGGCACATCACTATCAGGAGACTCACCATTCGATGCTGGCCCAAAAATCATTTCAGGTTGATCATCTTCGACATTCGCCATGTCGGACATTGGGTCCAAATTCAACATTTTAGATACTTGTCCTCTATAACTGTTGTTCCTCATTATTTCAGTCAAGGCGATGGATACCTTTAATTTAGAAATCTCATTCTCTAAATTAAAAGCGGGAATCTTTTCTACCTCTTTGACTAGGATTTCTTTCCTTTCCTTTTCTTTCGACGCAAATTGCTGATGTGATTGTTCTGCTGATGGTGATTTGCTGCTATCCGGATCAACGCCTCCTTCCCTTTCCTTTGTGCAACTGATGAATCATTCTTTGATGCCTCAACCTCCTTCCTTTTCTGAATTGGTTTGACCGGCACATCTCTATTTCTAAGTGAATTTCGTTGTTGTTGGGTGGACAGAGCATTGATATAGCCTCTTTGGTATTCATATGATTCTTCCTCCAAGACGGTGTCATTTGCTAGAATAAAATCTACACCTTTATGTACAGCCGAACTCTCTGCATACTCCTCATCCTCAGTGAGATAAATAGGCAAATCATCTGAAGTAAAGAGGTGGTTTTCTTCACCTATTATATTCCCATCCTCATCTGATTCCGGTCCATGCACAAAATTTTGCTGCAAAGGTGGTTGTACTGGCTGCTGTGCTATTTTCTCTTGAGCTCGCTGATATCTCTGTCTTATTCTATATTGTGGTTGTTGCTGACCACGAAAGTTAGGATTTCTAACTTGTGGCTTTAGTTTGTCAAGTTTCACCCTTTCAAGCATCTACTCTACCTTCCGGAGTAATTGATCTACCGAGGAAGACTCTTCTTTTACGGTGACCTTCTTCTATGCCTTTGCTCTAGCTCTCTTGGTCAGCAGATTTGCTTCAACATTGACCGCTATCTTCTGCAGGTCTTCCATTGTGGTCGGTTCTCTATCTCTTAATTGATAGGCCATGTTAGCATCAAAATCATCCGGGAACTTCACCATGGCTAGTCCCACAGGTGGCCTTAGATGATCTGGAATTTCATTGTAAACTGAATTGGATCTAATGCAATAGTCTTGGACCGACTCACCAGCATTTCTTTTGATTTGCTCATATTCAGCCAAAATTTGAAGAGGATTCTTTTTCACTTCCCATCAGTTTAAAAATCGTCTTTGTAGGTCGGCCAAGGTAGCGATACGTGCAGCCGGCAAACCTCTGAACCATTTCCTCACTTCACCTGCAAATGTCTGTACAAAGAGTCTCATCGCCACATTCTCTGCATCGATCTCATGAAGTTCATAGAAATCTGCCATTATGTCCACATGTTTCTAAGCAGTAATGCTGTTAGGAGTGCCATCAAAAAACAGGATTTTGCTTTGATAATCTGCGGGCATATCATCTAGAACTTGAGGCAGAACAAGGGGTGCAAAACGGGCAACCATCACTCTTGGTGGATTTGGCATTGGAGGTGTTGGAGGTGTGTGCGCAGTTTGTAAGGGACTAGCAATTGGAGTTTGAAGCTGAGCTATAATGTAGTTATCAATCAACCGGTTAGCCCTTTCCGTCTCCAAGTCTACAAGAAACTGTGGATTGTGGACAGTAGAGTCAACTGCCCTTTCGGATTTGGTTTCTAACAACGATAGTTCAAACTACTCATCAAACTCTAGCTCTTCAAGATACTCAAAAATATCCGGGCATGAATGGGATTTGAACACGGATATAGAGCTTTCTTGACGACGAATTCTTGAAATCAAATTGGGATTTTCGTATATGTGCGAAGGATCTGGATCTGGATTAGCTCTAGTATATCTTCTAGAAGCCAGAGTGCTATTGAGAAAAATTAAAGGACACAACCAACTCACTCAGCCTATCAAATCCTAAACTTATCATCCAGAATCTTAGAATTATCAAGAAGTAAGGGGATTGATTTCGTTCCCTAGTGGAGTCGCCACTATGTTAGCACCTAAATCTGCCTTAGGCTGAAGGAAGGCAAAATTCAGGGTAACCACAAACCACGCTCAGTCTAGTAGCTAGCCCTACCAGAACAGGAGAGGGCTCTCTCCGTGTCACGCTCAGTGAATAAACAAACAATATGGTTTGAGATGACTTGCAGTGAAAATTGATCTTAGGCTAGTAAGTAATTATGGATACAAGAAGCGATTTTTTATGAATGACTGAGTTTCTGGGATAGTATGGGACCAACGGACAACAATGAGCAAAGAATTTAATACAAAGGCACAGATTACTTCGTGAGGCAAGACAGGCGGAAAGTCTAGCAATTTAGTTTGAAATAACGCGGAATGGAGAGATTGCTTAGTAGGGTGAAAAGGGCATAAGTACATGAATCCTTTTCAACAGAAGAAAGAACACTGAACATGAAATTTTCCCACAGGCAGAGCAATAAAAATGAATTCTACCTTATCTGACTTAGAAAATTTCACTAGAAATGAATATGAAATGAACTGTGAAACATAACGAAATACATATGAAACATAAGAGACACATTTGCTACACTCACAACCACATGAATCTCATGAAACAGACTCGTTGTCTTTCATTAATCCTTTGTCAAAATATACAATGAAGAAACAAAGTTTCTTTCCCACAGTCTCCCAGAAATTACAAGCCAACCAACCCTTTGCAAATGGTTTGCATACAATAAATAGAACATGCCATGAGGAGATAGAACGACCAAGGATTGGGGAGTTTCTCGAATCATTACAAAATGGAGATGGAAAGCCAACCATTAGCTACAGGTGCAGCGTTACAAAAATGATAAATGGTTTTGGGTGACCATTTTCCTTCCTTTGCCACTTGGACAGAAGCCAAACTCTTTAAACTTTTCCTTAGTTGCCAAAAAGTGAAATGTAGATGAGTGGGCCCACTTGGAGAAAGTCATGAATCGAAATTTCGCGAAACGGAGGTGAATTTGGCCTTTTTCCCTATATGCACCTTGCCACGTTCTATATGCGCCGCGCCACTTTGGAGGTTGTTTTGAGGCACCTGTAGGAGTCTAAAATGTGCCCAAGTGTGCTTGTTGGAAAGACTGGCCTGTCTACTTTCAAACCCAAGTGGAATTTCTGAATTTGGTGCTCATTTGCCCCTCCAAATCTTCATTCTCCCAAGACTTCTTCCTGTGTGTCAAAATAGGGGCAGGGATGTCTTTTTTGGGTGTTTTTGACTTCCTGGAGACTCAAATCATGCCCAAATTTCTTTTCCAAGCACCAGTAGTCGTGATTTTGCATGCTAAATCCAAAAATGCAAGCCATTTCCAATTTGGAGCTCCCAATCACAGGAAGAAAAAACCTGTGTTGTGACCAAAAAATTGCCATGTGACCAAAATTGCCCCAAATTTCTTGAAATTTGGGTTGGAGGTTCTCTAAGATGCACTATGCTGGGCCACAGAGGCTTCAACCAAGATTCGAAGTCGATCTTGCTCTTTTTGCCTCTTTTTCCTCTTTATTGCTTTGCTCAATTTTGCCTACAAGCTCCTTATCCGAGCCTTCGCACTCATGTTCCATGCCTTGTAATGATAAACCATCCTCCTCAGTATGATTTTGTCTCTGTCGACCTTCTCCAGCAGTCTCTCAAGGTGGATGTTGATCCGCTCGAGCCAAGACTCACGGTCATTGTTAATCTCTTGCTCCAAGGTAGTGAGCTCAATCCTCTTTTGTTGGGCAGCTTGTCGATTCTCACGGATGCTTTGCAGCTCCATGATCTCATGTTGGTCCTCAAGCTATTTGTTCCTCTGCTCCAAATACCTGATGATCCATTTGGCCCTCTCCAAATTGAGTGACAAGTCTTGTATCTCCGTGTTCTGCTCCTGAATGGTCATCATAAGTTTGGCACTCTCCACATCTGCATCATCATCCTGAATGAGGATGAAGTTGGCCTCCTGTTCACCTAATGGCCCCTCATCATGCATGGGCCTCTTGCCCTTGTCCTGTATCTGTGTAGTCGATGATGGAAGCGAGGCCCCTTCCACCCCAGGTGGAGATAACACTCGCTTTGCTGCTACAAACAAGTGCCTACTGCCTCTCTGATATGTAACAAATACTCGCATAGTAGTGGTCTCATGGCACTCATACTGATGAGAAGGACCGCCTATCTCATGCTCTGCCTCTGATAGTACCTGTGAAGTGCTGAAGAGGTCACGGGAGATGAAGTCCTCCCAAGCAATGCCCTGCAATCCCAACTGATGATCCACCAAAATCCGGATAAGAGAAAAGTGATAAACACTGTTAAGTTGCTGCTGAGGGGTCTTATGCTGTAATGAAGGTGTTCATCCTCTCTTTGTTCCTGCAAATGAAAAATGGGAGGTTCATTATCCGGACCCTGGTAAAGTGCATGAGAAACCTGATGTGATAGGCATATAGATGAGAGAACCTCCCCTCACAGCTGAAGTATTTCATGATCAATTTCATGACTGGAGCATACTCATCTTTCAAATATCTGAATGGAAAGACTCTTATGAGCTGCCTCAAGAATCTGGCCTTAATGTAAGTCTCATAGTGTTGCCTATCCACCTTCTTTTTCTTATGCCACTGTTCTCCAACATTCGGTATGCCAGTTGCCACTAATATAGTTTCGGGTGTCAATGTGAAGGTGACCCCGGCCAGGATAGACTAACCTCCATGTAGGTGAAGCACAAAAAGACGGGCCAACTCATGATGAACTCTAACATTAGCCACTCTTTGACAAAATTCAAAACATGATAGATACTGGAAACATGACATGATAAGAGGGCAGGTCTGGAATTCAGTGAGGGTAGTTGGCTCATCCCTAACATGTTTGCCACTCTTGTGATGTCTCCTGAGAGCCTGTTCTTCTGAGGATGAATCACTTTGTGTCTCCATCTCGTACTCTGATGAATGCTCTGATGCCATGACTGTTGTGTGTACTGTACTTGGGATGCCCTTTGATGATGGTGTGAAACTAGGTGTTGTTGTGATATCTGCCACCAAGGGGAACAATGAAACAAGGGAGTATTAGGAAGGGAGTAATATGATGGGAATAGGGGTTATGGGGAGAAGTTTGTTTAGGGATATGTAGGGGGTTTGGGTATTTGATAGGGTAGGGTTTTGGGGTTTTGATAAGGTAGGGTTTTGAGGTGTTATGTTGACAAATAAGAGGAGCGGATAGGGAATAGGGTTTGGTAGTGTTTTAGGGTAGGGATAATAGGAAAAATGAGAAAGGGGGATAGGGAAAAATGGCAAGCAAGAGTGAAAATGGAACCTTGGCACTAATACCACAATTTTGCAACCCTAGCCACCATAGTTTTGATGTTTTTTGAGTGGTTGGTTTTATGAGTTTTGTGGAAATTAAACACAGCCAAGAACCACCATATCATTCATAAAGTTTGAAGAGCAAGCCGTGATATAGAGCCTACCTGTCAATTTGAGGGGTTTCACAAGCAATTTGAGGAAATTTGGCACGATTTCAGCCCTTTGTGGGTGTGCGCCACGCGCCAAACCCAGTGCGTCGTGCCCTGGGTGGGCACCACGCCTGTTGAAAACTTGCAATGTGGGGTGGCTCTGTGTGCGCCGCGCCCTGTGTGTGCGCTGCGCACCTCTATGTATGTGCCGAGCCCTGTGTGTGCGCTGCGCCCCTCTGTGTATGCACCGCGCCCTAGAAACTGCCTCCAACTTCATTCCAAACACGCACTTTACCTCTCAAACACCTTGCTATGTTTCTCAATAACCTTGATTAACACAATGACTTTGATTTTGGTGGAAAATTGTATATAAAGGCTTTGAAGTCATGGGTTTAGTCTTTTCCTCTTCAAAAACCCATTTTGCTAATGTTGTGTTTTGACACTTTTTCACTGACTTAAAGCAGCACTGAATTTCACTTTTCCCTTTGAAATTTTAGCTCAAATGATGAAATTTTCGGCACTCTTTGCAGGGATTGCATGACAGGGCATTTGGCCATGGAAACCATGACTGCACCTCAAGAAATCAACTGACGACTTTTTGAAAATTTTATCACAAATGACATTGTTTGAATTTTCTTCAAAACAGAGTTTTGAAGAACAGTCGAAGTCTATCAACATGACGAAGAAACTCTCTGAATCATAACTTTGTAAGGGCCTCACTCTGTCCTGCATGGCTTTATCGGATATGTTTAAAGACCAAATTGATTAATCCCTAGACCTAATGATCAAAAATGACTTTTGTCCATTAAAGGACCAGACCTTGACTGTCATGAACTTTGGTGATCATTGACAAAAGACCTAAGCCAGCAGGAGCCAGACATGAGGGGAAATGACTAGAATGACCTTTTCCGTCAGATTATGGCATGCCCCTAGCAGAATGTAGCTGAGTGAATGGAGCAGGACTCCTATAAATGAAATGCATAAAGAGTTTTGATCTCTGACGGAGGACTAACGAGACCAACTCTAACAGTTAGAAGAGGAGGAAGAAGATGAACTATATTACACCAACCCCCACCCAATCTACAATTTGGACATTATTACAGGAGGGGGGCTGTTGAGAAATCAATGCTATTAGGATTAGGGTTAGATTTCTCTTTCTTGATAATTACTTGTGAATTATGTTGGATTCTTTTACTTATTTGTTATATTATCTTTCATCAAGCAATTACCAAATTATGTGTGCATGAAGATCACAAAAACACAAGAAATAATATGTAGGCGCTCTGCTAGGGAAAAACCCCTATCTAGGGGAAAACCCAGTCAAAATATATTCCTTCAATAGTTTTCCTTGAGACTCTTCTATCTAGATAAAGACCTCCTCCAAACCAAGCCAACCTTTCCTTATTCTATCCAACCTTCGACCTAGAAGTAGCAACACTTTGACCCTAACAACTTTGACTTGACAGCTTCTGACATCAGTAGCAACTTCGACCTTGACTATGAGACTTTGATCTCCTAAACCAACCCACATGGGAGAGAGAGAGAGAGAGAGGCACCAAAATTTTGATTTTCTTCTTCCCTTCCACCTTAATCAAACTCGCACTCCTTTTGGACCCTTCCTTCAACTTCACACTTCTTCCCAGCTTCCAGCATCCAACTTCCAAAGATAGAACTATGCTTGAGACAGTGAGATGCTCAAATGAAGTCAAATTGCCTTGTATATATAGCCTTGCAATGAGGTCGAATTTCCTTCCTTGAGGCCGACTTGATCTTCATGAGGCCAACTTGGTGTGGAGGTTACATGATTTATTTTTTACTCAAAATAAGTCTTTTTACATCCTTCAAAAGCCCAAGAAGGGTCTAATAAAATATACTATGACTCTATTGACTCTTTATTATCCTAGGAGTCCTCAATGGGGACTTTGACTAATAAAATAATGACCCAACCATGAAACCCATGCTTTAATAAGTCATTTTAACAATAATACAAATTCTTTTCACATATACATTTTATGAAGACCGAACCTAGTTACATTTTTCAACACTCCCTCTTAACTAGGGAGGTATTCATACGGAAGATCTCAAACTATATGAACTATGAAGAGTTTAGGCACTGCAATGCCATGAACTAGATTCCTAACTAGGGAAATCTATCCAAGGTCTCTCAACATTTTAGGCACCGCAATGCCACAGACTAGATTCCTAACCAGGGCAATCTATCCAAGTGGGACTAAGATGGACTAAAGCTTTCAACCTCTATAGGTACCATCATGCTTACTTGCTAACCATCAACCCCGGGATCTAGGTGTGTATCTGAAGTCAGAGCTCCATGACCAATGCCACCCTCCCTACTTCGGGAACTAGACATCAACACATAGTGTCAGCCAGATGTACGCCCAGGTAATGTGTCTCACACACAAGGTCTAAAAAAATCTCTTCAAAACTTTTATCATCATCAATAAAATCACTAATATCAACTAAATGAAGCATCATTCTAAGATACTCAAACTTCTTATTAGGAAGAGGCCTTTTTAGTATATCAAATACCTGATCGTTTGTTAGGACATATTGTATCTTCATGATCCCATCCTGTACCAAGTTCCTAATATAGTGTAACTTATTGTTGATATGATTTGTCCTAGCATGAAACACAGAATCTCCATACAGCTTGATACAACTTTGATTATCACAATTAATCATAATATGACCTAGAGGCTTCTTGAACAAATCTGTCATAAACTTCCTCAAGCATACAACGTCCTTTCCTACTTCACATGCAGTCATGTACTCTTCTTCAACACTACTCAAAGCAACAGGATCTTGATTTCTACTCATCCATGAGATCATGGCAGATCCCAAACTAAAGTATCCTCTGGTAGTGCTTCTTCCATCAGTCTCACTACCACCCCATTCTGAATCTGTGAAGCCAGTCAACTTGACTTCCTTGCTATTGTACTTTAGGCAGTGATTTATCATACCACAAAGATATCTCAATATATTATTGGCAGCTATCCAATGATCATAACAAGGCTCCAACTGAAACTGGCTGAGGATGTTCATATAAAAAATATATCTAGCCTAGTATTTACCAGATACATCAAAAAACCTACCAACTCACAATAGGAGGAAGGATCCACAAGACTTGAGTCGGAGCTCCTCAATTTCTTGAGATTGGTGATCATAGGATTAATCATGGGCTTGGAATCCATCATCCCAAATTTTTGCAACAACTTGATGATGTACTTTCCTTGCCCTAAATATATCTCCCCATGATTTTTCCATACTTCCATACCTCGGTAATAGTGCATCAATCCTAGATCCTGCATCTCAAATTCAACTACCAACATCTTCTTACATTCTTGTATTCTTCTCTCCACACCTGTGATAAATAGATCATCTGCATGCAATAGAATAATGGTTGGCTCATTATTCACAACCTTGATGTAGAGATTAGGATCAACAGAACTCTTCACAAACCCCATTCTCATAAGGTATGAAACCATTCTTGCATACCATGCCCTAGGAGCTTGCTTCAAACCATACAGGGCCTTCTTGAGTCTACAGACATGAGTGTCCCTGCTATTTTCTTCAAAGCCTTCGGGTTTCTCAATTTATACTTCCTTATCGATGGTCCCATTCATAAATGTTGTCTTCATGTCCATTTGGTGGATCTTCCATCCCATTGTAGCAGCCAACAAAACCAAAGATCTAATGGTAGTATACCTTGCTGTGGGTGCAAAGGTTTCTTCATAATCTATGCCTTCCTTTTGAGAGAAACCCATTGCAACAAATATGGCCTTGTATTTATCTGCTTCCATAAATAACATGTTTTATCTTGTAGATCTATTTTTAGGTGACCAATCGATTTGTCACTAGGTCTAGGAATGATTTCCCAAACCCCATTCTTCATGATCAATTGATATTCTTGCTACATAGATTTCTTCCATACTTCTTGATGAGTTGCTTCTTAAAATGTAGATGGTTATGCTTCAATTATTCTTGTCATATATGCAACATATCCAGAATATCTCTTTGGCCTTTTGCTTTCCCTGAAGGTTCCTTTTGTAGCTCCATGCCATTCAACATCTTCAAGAATTGTTTTTAACCAATTTTGCCTCCTCCTTGTGATCGATATGACCACAACTTGAATAAGATCACTTGGTCCTTCTTCTTCCTCTTCAATTGTAGAAGGGTTGTCGGGTTGTAATTCTTCTTCTTCAAATATGGGTAGATCTTCTTCATCAGAATGAATAGGAATATCCTTCAATCTTTTGTAGGCTTGATTCTCATCAAATATAACGTCCCTTCTTACTTCAATGTGTCTCCCTTCCTTGATGTAGATTCCATATGCCTTTGAGGAGAGACTATAGCCAACGAAGATCCCTTTGATGCTTGTAGAATCCAACTTCTTTCGTTTGTCCTTTGGAACATGGATATATGCAGGACTCCCGAAGATTCAAAAATGGTCCACACTTGGCTTCTTTCTTGTGAACGATTCCTCAGGTGTCATATTATTGAGAATTCCCTGAGGACTTCTATTTTGAACATATACGACTATCATTGTTGCTTCTCCCCATAGAAAATTTGGAAAATATTGATCAAGTAGCATCGTTCGTACACCTTCTTCAATTGTCCTATTATTTCTTTTGGCCACTACATTTTGTTCGGGATAGTAGGGAACAATAAGCCCCCTCTTAATTCCCGCCTCTTTACAATATGCAATTCATTCTTTAGAATTGTATTCCCAACCATTGTCAGATTTCAAAGTTTTTTATCTTTCTTTTAGCTATGGTTTCCACTTATCTAAACTCCTTGAATTTATCAAATACTTTATCCTTCTTCTTGAGAATATAGAACCATGTCTTTCTAGAGTGATCATCAATAAATGTTACATAGTAAAGATGACCTCTAAGTGATTTGTCAGACATGGGCCCACACACATCAGAATGTATGAGGTATAATATTTCTTTAGACCTTGTTTCACTATTTGAAAATGGTTTTATTGTATGTTTTCCCAAAGAGCATCCTTTGCAAACTCCTTCACAGTCTTCTTTGATATCGGGGATGCCATGAACTAGATGTTTAAAAGTAGGAATGAACTTCCTTCATGAACTCTAATGACCCTAGCTTTATCAATACTAGAATCTTTTTCCTAGAATAAGACCTTTCCATCTACAAAAGCAACTCTATCCCCTTTATCTTCTAAGCAATTAATTGAAAGCAAATTCTTTTTCAAACCTAGACATATATTATGTTGTTGAGATGTAGTTTTGCTCCATTCTGCAGCTTCAAAGATGTTGATCCCAAGCCTCTAACATCATAAATTTTGTTGTCTCCCAAATCCACTGCATGAGAGGATGGTTCCTTTGATATAGTTTGCAGTTGCTTACTTTCCTTTATCATATGCCTTGATGCTCCACTATCAATGATCCATGCATTATCATCATTGAGGGATCAAGTACGTGCAACTAAGAACCCTTGACTTATGATTTTGTTGAATAAGTAGTAGACAATCTTCTTGATCCATTTTCTTTTAGAAGTGAAACCCATTCTTATAATAGAGGGAGTAATAATTTCCTTTAAGCCAATAAAGTGATATTCAATATTCTTCGACCTTAGCTTTGATACCGTGTTGAGAAATCAATGCTAGTAGGATTAGGGTTAGATTTCTCTTTCTTGATAATTACTTGTGAATTATGTTGGCCTCTTTTACTTATTTGTTATATTATATTTCATCAAGCAATTACCAAATTATGTGTGCATGAAGATCACAAAAACTGTTGAAATGTGGCAACAAGAATATTCCAATTTTAATTTGTCCTTGAATTAAAATTCGAATTTAGTCTCACCAACTGTTTGAAAAATAATCAATTAATTCATCTTGGATTAATTAGTTGGAGAAATTCAAGCTATAAGTCTTTGTGAAGTCATGCAACAGTTATTCCTTAAATTAAGGAAGTTATCCCTTAATTAAGGAGATAAAGATGAGTTATAATTGAGTTGTAATTAGTTGGCTCAGTTAACTAGGTTATGTCCAGTTAAATTAGTTCCAAACAGCTTGAGGAACTAATTGTGAGTTCAGTCAGTTAATGCATGCATGCACCAAACTAGTGTACTCCAGATAATTGAAGATTCTCTCATAAATAACTCATGCATGTCTATTCAAAGAAAGACCCAGTTGAGATTAAAGACAAGGACGGTGTACTATCAGTTGCTAGAATTTTCCTATAAGGAAAAATCTTGCATGCAGAAGGAATTCATTCCTCGAGATTTGTGCAGTTTTATAGCGTGTTGGAGCAGTGTGTGAGATCAGTGTCACACAAGGTTATAGCTGGATCACCCAGGGAAAACTGCGCAAGGAAATAGGAGCTTGGAGGGAAGAGAGAAGGCTTTATGAGCAGTCTATTTTGTCTGTGAGCGACAATGAGGGATTGTACTGAGAGTTGGATAGCTGTGAGAGCTAAAGCTGTGTGTAATCCTGAGATATTTCCACTTGTATGATAATACAAATAGTGGGGTTTTTAGCTGAGGCTTTCCCCTCAATATTCTTCTGTGTTTCATGTGTATTGATTCTTCTTCTTGTTATATGTGTTATGCTTGATCTTGCTCAAATCTATTAAGCTTCCGCAAGTTTGATTGTAGAAGTAGATTGAAGTATTTTGATTTAGTTATATTGCATTATCAGGTTAATCTACAGTGAGAATTTCTACGTATATCAGAGCTAGCTGATCTATAGAGAAATTTTAACATGGTATCAGAGAAAAGGTTATCAAAGCAGTAAACATTATACAGAGAGGAGAATTCGAAGTTTGAAGTTCGGGATTGCAGGTACAAATGGAATTCATCTCATACTTCAGGTTGGTCAATGGCGTTCTATGGCTTGAGACTCAAGTATGCCTTGGAAGGTAGTTCGAATTACATAGCATGGAAGGATAGAATCGAAGCGGTATTAGAAGACAATGGTTTGAAGGATTTCATTGATCAAGAAATCCTCAAGCCAGCTGCAACTAATGCACAAGAATTGGTTGAATGGAAGAAGTGTGTAGCGAAGGTGAGACAGATTCTTCTGGAGGGAGTTCGAGACCACATTGTCTCGAGTCTCCATGGAAAGGAGACTCTGTTTTCAATGTGGAATAAATTGAAGGACCTTTATCAAAATAGTAGTGACCAGAGGAAACTGGCGCTCAAAGATAAGCTTCAGAAAATCAAGATGGAGAAGGGCGATACTATTTCTACATATCTGAACAAGCTCACCACCTGCAGATATGAGCTTGGTAGTGTGGGAATAACTACTGTCGATGATGATATGGTGAGCCTTGCTCTCCTCAGTCTCCCAAAGACCTGGAATAGCTACCACGACTCTGTGAATGGAAGGGAGAAACTGCTGGATTGGGAACAACTATGGTCAGATCTCATGTAGGAGGAGATCAGGAGGAGCACTCGGGATGGTTCTTCATCAAAGAATGATGATGAAGAAAATCTGGCCTTAGCAAGTAAGGCAAGGAAAGCGAAAGGGAAGGCTTCCCATTCCAAATCGAATTCTTCCCAGGGAGGGAAGAAGGGT
Organism: Pinus taeda; assembly: GCA_000404065.3. Classification (NCBI taxonomy): domain Eukaryota; kingdom Viridiplantae; phylum Streptophyta; class Pinopsida; order Pinales; family Pinaceae; genus Pinus; species Pinus taeda. Next base: position 17,371 of record APFE031340397.1, read on the forward strand.
GACAAATATAAAGTGAGATGCTTTAATTGTCATGTGGGACATTATGCAACTAATTTACCATTGAAGAAGTCCAATAAGGGATCCACAAAAGGATCGAAATGTGAGGCATTAGCCTCTTAGTTCGAAATGGATTTCACCCTCATCGCATGCATGGTTTCATTGATGGTGGGTTGTGTTAGGTATCTTGACAGTGGAGCCTCTTTCCACATGACCGACGGTAAAAGTTTATTCGGTACCTTGGAGGAGAAAGACCTCAAGATGCGCATAGAGATGGGTGACAACGAGAAGTACAGTGTTTTAGGAGTGGGCACGGTTACTTTTCAGAGAGCATGGAGTTCCTCTCACCTTGACTGATGTGAATTATGTGCCTGGATTGAAGAAGAACTTGGTCTCGGTTGCAATATTGGAGGAAAAAGGCTACGATGTTGTCTTCAGTAAAGGAAAGGCGTTCCTAAGACACATAGCCACAGGACAGACCAAGAGGATCAGGATTCGAGTGAAGAATCTCTATAAACTAGAGGTAGATGATTGTGCTGCATTGAGTTCGAAAGTAGAATTGGTGCAAAGCCAAGACATTGGCGAGTTATGGCATAGGTGGTTGGGCCATTTGTATCATGGGGCCTTGAAGATAATGCAGTACATATCTATCGGACTTCCCAAAGGTAAACTTGAGCAAGTTGACACATGCAAAGGTTGTACCTTGGGAAAGTACACCAAGTCTTCCTTTCATGATTAAGACAGTCGAGCAGAAGCGATCTTAGAGCGAGTTCATACTGATTTGTGGACCATTCTAGATGGCATCCACCGTGAAGCAAAGGTATTATGTGATTTTCATTGATGATTATTCTCATAAATGCTGGATTTATTTCATGCAGAAGAAGGACCAAACCTTCTCAAAGTTTTGTGAGTTCAAAGCTTTGGTTGAGAAAGAATCAGGGAAGAAGATCAAGGCCTTGAGAAGCGACATTGGTGGAGAATT
>APFE031340399.1:0-31584 GCA_000404065.3 Pinus taeda
ATATTATTTATTCTCCTTTATTTATAATAAATTGATGATTATGAATTATTTTATCAATGATAGTTCTAATAAGTTGGTTATAACATTATTCACCATTTTTAGCCTCCAAGGTAGCTTCCAGATTGAAGATTTGATTTTTAAAAGTGCCAACTCAGAAATTCGCTGGAATAAGGAGTGACAGTTTTGCAGTTGAGATTTTGAGCAAATGATGACGAATCTGAGAAATCCGGAACATGGGTTTTGTCCAAAACGGGCCCAATTAACTTTGTGAAAGAATGGTTTTCCCAAATTTGGCTTGTACAGAGAGAAACACAGGGTTCTTTGAGCACGATTTTCTCAGATTTGTAGTTGCGGCCGTCCTCCAAATCTCAGCTGCAAACTCAAATTCGCCTTGCTCTTGTTGGAAGATAGATGAAAATATATTTTCTTGTTGACCAATTGGTTAGAATCAATCCAATTTTGTAATACAAATCATGTTGTACTTATCTTTATTGTAACTTCTCTCTGATCTCTCTATTTAAATGAAAACAAAGATCAGAGATGGGGATGGCTTCAGGATGACTTCAGAAGGACTTTTGGGATTCGTATGATGGAATTGAGGATGTAGAATTAGAGATTTAAGAGTGATGATGGATTACTCATGATGGAATAGGATAGGATAGGGGGAGAGGGAGATGGAACGAGTATTATTTTGAACTGTAATTTTATTTGTAGACTCTCACTGCTGAGAAGACACAACTCAATGTAATGCTGTTCGATTTGATGATCAATATATAAGCAGAGTTATTATTCCTGCGCATCTTCTGAAGCACTATCGGCAGTGATCACTGGTGGTTAAGGGCCCAACCCTGGTGGATTCACTTGCCATTCTTGTACCATTATTTCATGATCTTTATTGTGTGATGGTTTGATTTTATTTCCACTTATCGTAATCATGTAGTTTTACTGCTTGGTATTTCCAGACTGAATGAACTGATTTGTTTTATATACTATACTTAAATTGCGTTGCTGTTCATTTCCTTCTTAACAGAGCTCACTGCTTTTTGCCAGCATGTTGTTGCGATGTTCATTTCATCTTCAAAGCTGCGCTGATCACTCCAGTAATTTAACAATTTTCTATTCATTACAGTTATATAAGTTTGGCTATTCAGTTCTAATACTTAGCGATGTTATTCATACTTTCTGCAATTATTTAAGCTTACCTTTTAGCATTCTTTTAGTTAGCACAATTGTTTCATTTTCATCAAGTTGTAGTAATACGATTGATTTAATTCTTTGCACTTTCCAATTGGTTATTTAGTGTTGTGTGTGAGATCAACAACTGTAAAGGACATTGGCTATTGCTGCCTAAGTTCTCAGATTGTGGATCTTATTTATGCTTGATTTCAATTGCATCAATATCCAGAGGAATGAGTTATTGCTACTGTATCCTCAATTGATGGTTGTTTGAGTGAATGATTTAGTTTAGAACATTTTAGACTTGTTGTTCCATTTCCTATTTGTTGTTCTATTTTACTTTCTGCCGTTCCATTTACTTGTATTTTCTGCTTTTGGTGTGAGAGAAGGTCTAAGGCTGTAGTGAGCCTCAGCAGTCACTGCCTAGCTCCCAGACCTATGGTCCATGCTCTAATTTCCTTTCCATCAGTTTCTAGAGGGATGGGTTATCGCTTCCGCACCCTTGACTGATAAGCTACGTTGTGTGATTTTATCTTTTTGAAGTAATTTAGTCATAGTTTAGCATCCGTCTACTCTGGTATTTTCTGAACGCTATAATGCAAAACATTACTCTTGAGTAAATAGCCGCCTCAGACTGAGTACACTCTTGAAATAAAAATTCGTCCCTGGGTTGATAATTAATGTGAGGTAATTAGGAGTTACAAAGACACCTTTTTATCGCCCCACGCCAAGCTTAATTTTTACAAATTCGAATCGATGAAAACTCTAATATCCTCACCTTCTCTATCAAAGTTCTATATTTTGTGTCCTCTGCTGTAGTTAAATGGCCTTGCCCCACCCCATCCTCTATGGTAGTCTCTATTGTTTTCATGGCTCCCTAAGTGGCTTGATTTAAAAGTGAGTCTTTGAATTTAAAATCAACCCTATTTCCCATGGTAGGGGGTTCTTTCTTGGATTCCAAATATCTTTCCTCCAAGTATGTAGCTTCCATGTATATCCTGCCATCGACTTCCGTAGTGATGACCCTGAAAATGATACATGGTTCTAGTAATGCCTCATTGAGAGTTACTGAGTTTGTGGTTCATCCTTCTTTGAATGATACAATGAAATATGTTCCTGAATCCTATTTCTTTGGGATGACTATTCATGAAGCTGCCTTAATTGAGGTCCCTTTGGGGGTTGATCCTCTGAGTGAAGCGATATTTTTTTTGAAGATGGCTTGATTCGCAAGTTCATTGGCCTACAAATAAGGCTTGTGGATCTCCATTCTTAGATTTTTGAGCACCATAAGCCTTTAATCTCTAATGATTTGAATATTTACACTATAACAAGATATTTTTTGTTGCTATATTTCACAAACCTGAAGATAGGGCGTTGATATTTAAATCTGGTCCATGGTTTTAGGGTAGTTTTGGGCTTTCATTGCAATTGTGGTTCGCCTCCTTTGATCCTCTCTCAACTTCAACATATACTACTCTGATTTGGGTAAGACTCCCCAAACTCTCCTTGCATATGTGGAACCTGTCTTCTTTTACAACAATTGGTAATGCCTTACACAAATTCTATTGTCAGTTTAATCACACTAAATACTACCTAAAGCTCACGTATGACCCCATTTGTGTAAATGGATTTAAAAAAGGATTTCCCATTGAAGTAAAGTTAATAAGCCTCAACTATTTATGGGTGAAAAAAATTGACTACAAACACATTTCTTTTCACTATTGAGCTTGTTATGAAACTGATCATTCTCTTAAACGTTGTCCCAAAGCTGGGGAAAGCAAGGCAAAAAAAATAGTTTAAAACCAATATGGTGGGATGACATTAAATTAGATCACTACAAAATTTATAAGGATGTTGTTCCCCACAGTTTCTTATAACAACGTCAATATGCAAAAGGATAAAAAACCTTCATAGATCATGATAAATTATTCTAAATAAAAGGAATTTCAACATCCAATCACGAAAAGAAGGAAAATGGAATGGTTGTGTCTAGAAACTTAGTGTATGTTGTTTCCTCAAGTGCTTATTTGGAGAATTCTCTTGGGAAAAAGGCTTATGAAATTAAGCATCCCATTATGGACAAGGGAAAGATTATTTCTAAGCCCATGTCCTTTGAGGATGTTCCTTTAGGAAACAAGTTCAAAAAATATCATCCTTTGGTAGATCTAGTAGATGCAGATGAGCCTTCATTGGTTTAAAAATATGAAACTATAAGTAGAGATCAATCGAAGAATAGTGAAAAGATAAATTCTCTAGAAAACTTTGGTTGGATCCAAGTTGGAAAAAAGATAAAAAGAAGCTCTCCATGGATAACGAGAAGTCAATCAAAGCTAAAATGAAACTGAGTTAAGCATGGAATGCAAATACATTTGGATTTTAGGGGTCTTTTTGTATTGTGGAGTCCTCAAGTAAGGATTTGGGTTGACTCTGCATGTTCAATCACAAACCTTTAAGGAATCTTGGTATTTCTTTTTCTTTGAAGAATTGTAATAGTTTGAGCTAGATCCCAACTTTATTAACATAATTTCAATACATGTCTTAAAAAAAAAGAAGCTAGGACAGTAATATGACTTTTTATTGGATGTTAGCATCTTTTGATAACCTAGGTGAATGAAATAAGGTTTATTTTGGAATTAATTAAGTATGAGGTTCTTCAAGTTGCTCTCACAAGGTATGTATACCTAGTTTTTAAATCTTAAAAGTATGTCCTTAGAGAGAGATAATGTAATATCACCACCTACTTTGACAATATAAATATATGTATTTTGAGATTAGGTTGTTGAGCTAGATACCCATGACTCTTGGATGGTGAGTCAACTCTTTTATTATGCAACCTACATTCCCATGTAGTATTTTTAGTCAAGTTTTTGAGGTCATCATGCTGACATTGTAAATTTGTACATAATATAAAATTAATAAAATAAAGCTAGTTGTGGATCCCACTCCAAAGAAAGAGTAGGGAGGACAAAAAATACATGGAAAAAGGAAATGATTGGGTATTTTAAGTGAAAGGCGCACCTGGGGTCCACGTGAATTGTAGAAGATGCCACATGGCAAGGTAGTTCCATGCATATATAAATAACTGTAGTTTGTATTTGAAGAATGGTTCATCTAGTTAGTCCTTCAGGTGGTTACTAATCATCCAATGAGTTCTAGAGTGGACTCTGATATTGATTGATGGCTAGTGACTACTAGGGTTAGACTCTAGAATTCCTGGGTTGTAGTTATTGAGTTAACTACGCCACATGGATGCATCCTGTCATGATATGAGCCCCTATGATGGCTTCAGGAAGCCTAGTGCTCAATGGTTTGTTGACCCTATTTTGGCTTAGTTCCATGGAGTTCTGGTGGGAAATTTATGCCAGTTTGCTGGCTTGGAGGGTTCTTGGAACACTAGAGAAACATGTTTTTGGGTTTGCACCTTGGAAATTAGTCTGGAGGGTGCCTAGAGCCCTAGAGAACCATGACTATTGGGTTGGAGCCATCGACTTCAGTCAGGGTTTTGTATTGGCTTTGTGACTATTTCCTTTTGGAGTTGTTGTCCTAGCTCGGGGTGACTAGTGGTTGAGCTTATCAACCGCTAGGTCTATGGCTGGGAGGAATGTGGAGAGTCTGCAACTAGTCAACTTTAATTATCAGAAAAATTCTTAATTCTTATGGATGATTGTATATATATTTTTGACATGTTAATTAATGTGTTTATGTTAAAACTCTAGAATTGGGGATTTTGGCTAATGGCTATTAATGTACATTTATTTATGCCACTTATTATATATCTATGATTTATATGTGAAAAATATTGCATTCTGGAATGTTTCGTTGCATTCATAATTATTATAATAGCTAGGTTCAGGATAGAAATTATGCTTAAAAATATTATGTATGTTTCAGCAGTAAATTTAATTTTAATTGTGCAACATGGGATATAGTGGTGTTCCTTGGCTAGGGGCTGAGGGCACTATAGATTTGTACTAGAGCCATGTTTTAATACTAGATCTAAATTGGGCCAATTTGGGGCAAATGGGAGAAGTTACAAGTTTCTCACCAACATTTTGACAAAAACCCCAATGGTGAAAACGATGAAAAAATCACCTCTGAATAGAGTTATAGGTTCCAAGAAAGGATGAAGCTCGTTAATTGAGTTTAATTATAGGCTAAACCAAAGGAAATTTGTTAAAATTTGGCCTCTAAGGTTGAATATTCATATGCAGGACATCAATATCAGTAAAAAAGTGGGGGTTTAATTTTTTATTTTTTTTAATAAATACATGTTATAAATAGTTTAAAAACAACCCTGTATATAAAAGGGTGAACCTACTTTATTATAAGATTTAATCCTATGTAAATGGGCCTTATTCCTTCATTTTACACACACACATAGGGGTGAGTTAACCAAGAATAAAATCATTGAAATGAAGGATTACTATAACATGTTGAATGTTCTTATGTAAATTTTTGTTATGTCTTATGTTTTATTTATGTAAAGGAATGAGGTGCTCCAACATATTTATGTAAGGAGAACTGTTATATAGACACACACACACACACACACACACACACACACACGCACGCACGCACGCACCACGCCACACACACAACACACACACACACACACACACACACACACACACACACACACACACACACACACACACACACACACACACACACACACACACACACATAAATATATCTATAGGATGTATGGGGAAAATATTGCCAAGTTTTGAGAGTCAATATCTTAATGCGAATAAATATAAAATGTTTTGGGGTATGGTGTTTACACATTGGCATTGTGTATGTTGTCCGAACAACTTTAAATTAAATTGCGTGTATGTTTTCTATGAATATATTTGAAGGGTTTTAAACCAATTATTATGTAGGCATAAATCATTTCCCATCGAAGGAGTGAGGCCGATGTGATTGTGCCCAGGGTTGCATGTAGAGTGATTGAACCATCGACTGCAGGATGGTGGTGGCCCATTGGAAATCCAACAACATAGTCAAAGGAAGAGAAAATTGTGTTGAATGGAGACATATAAGTCAAAAATGGTGTTAGCATGTGAGGGAAGAAATAAAATTTTCAGGTGTAACCATGATCGGGTTAGAGGAGGCTTGTTAACGAGCTTGAAAGTTGTGACTCAAAGGTGAGATACATTGTTGGATGGGTGTAATCTAAATTTTTAAATCTATCAGGCAAAGAATTCATGCTAATGTCCATGCAAATTCCAAACCAAAAAAACTCTTCTCCATTTGATCAATACCTGCCCACCGTCAATTGATTATGTTCTTGGTTTGTGGGCTCAAGGTTGTAAAATAGTTGAACCTTAGGCATTCTATGAAATCTCATCGTTTCATTGTTAATTTTGATTTGTTAAAAGTTACCTCCCTTTAATCAATCACTTGCTGAAGAAGGAGAAACAAACAATTAACCAAAGGGTGTTGGATTTGGAAGTGGTGATTTAAAAGCCCCCTTTGAAGATATTGCTAATTGGTGTTGACATTACAATATTTATCACGAGTTCATAGAGGAAACATACAATGAATCACAATACAAGATTTTTTAAGCATAGCTTTTGAATCTTGATCGAGATAGGTAGTGGTTTTATTTGAGTTCAGTGGGGAAATCTCAAATTATTCACCATTAGAAATGGGCTCTAAAATATGGGAATGGGAAGGGTTTTTTTTCCAGGTTTTATAAAAAATCAGGGTTTGTCCAGAGGAGAGATTGGGCTTGAGGGAGGCACTTTTCAAATCTAGGTGCAAGAACTAAGAGTTTGACATTGTATCAGTGAAAGGGTTGGAGCTTAACATATACAATTTCTTGCATCATAAATGCATTCAACTATGACAACGGGACAAGAAATTTCAGAACATGTGGAAACAAATGATCTAGCAAAAGTGAAAATTTCCTCATCAGCCAAAGCTAGGAGGTGGGTTTGGGTCAATGCCAAACAGTAACGGGGCATTTTAAAATCAAGGCTAGCCCGTCTAAAATAGGAGAAGACAAGGAAAAAATGGTCTCAAAGGGAAAGTACTCAGGCCCTTTGTAATAAGAAATCTTCAAACAAGTCCCCTTTACAAGAATGTGGCAACAATAGGCCCAAAGGAAAATTCATTGATGATTCTACCTTCTACAGTCCCACATCCACACCTCTAACTTGGTCATCTAATTTTTATGTGAAAGAATTGTTAAGTGAAAAAAATAGGTTGGAGGTTTTAGAAGCTAAAGATCAAGAAAAAGATCATACAATTCATGTAATGACAACTGAAAACCAGGCTTTAGTAGAAAGCAATAAAGTTTTAAAGGAGCAAGTGGCATTCCTACAGGAAGCTCTCCTGATAGGGAAGATAAAATGACAATGCATGAAGGAGGATGTGAAAAACATGAAGAAATTTGTAGTGGAGAGTACAAAGGTGATGAATGTGAAACCATCTCGGGATAAAGGGAAAGTGATTTCCCAAATAGACAACCATGAAGAGACAACAAGAGAAGAAAGGAAAAGAGGTTCCACAAAAGTTTCCAAGACTTGGGCTCAAGCTATTAGCAATTCTTTTAAGAACTAAGGAGAAGCAAACATTCAGGTTGGCAACATGCAAGTTAGAGAAATCAAGGAAAGGCAAGATAGAGAAACAAATATGATTATTAAAGGAGTGAAAGACTGTGGGAAAAATGAATGTACTCTTGACCTTGCAAGAGACTTCTTAAAAGATAAGTTGATATGGAAAGGAAAAATATGCCAAACATCGAGAGTAGGTAAGTTTAATAGTGAGAGATCTAGGCCCATAAAATTCATCATGCCTAGTTTGGGTGATAAATATATCATTCTAAGCAAGAAGAAACTCTTGAGGAGTTCTCACATTTTTCTAGAAGAATATTTAACTATAAGACAACAAGGGAAAAGGAGGGAGGATATGTCAAAGGTTAGGGAAACAAGAGACAAGGGAAAGAGAGAATGGATTTATAAAGGTAAAGTTTTGATAGTGCAAATTGGATCTCCTTCCAAAATAGGAAAGAAAGACGATAACAAAGAAGATGCAACAAACTCTCTAGCAGGAAATTAGGAAGCAAGGTTAGTATGGGCAAGCAGGGACAAAGACTTAATTGTGAGTCTTGCATGTCAAAACAAATAGAAATTGAGTCATACCTAGGTTTCCTTAATATTATTTTGCTGGAACTGGAGGGGTTACCCATGGAGGCGAGGACCTGGTTTAGGGCCTATTGTGGAAGATAAAGACATAATTGCCTCATAGAAACACATGAGCATGAAGGGTGAAAAACACCTTTGTTTGAAGGGTACTAGAAGATGGAAGTGTGGAACAAGGCAACATGGAATGGAAAAGGACACGGGGGTATCATGGTATTAGTGATAGAAAAAGAAGGTCATTTCATTCAACTAGAAAAATAAGACTTAAATAAACAATTTGTTTGGTTTAAAATATCAGAAAATGGAAATCACATCAGAATTGCAGCATGCTATTTTGTGTTGTAAGTTTTGAAAATATACAAAAGTAGAGGGCTTGACCACAAAGATCCCTTTGTATCCCTAAAAGTAGATATTGCAACATATTCTCAACTAGGTGAAGTCCTTATAGTGGGTGATTTCAATGCTAGGACTGCAAGTGAGCAAGCTAGCATTATTTGTTATAAAGAAGACTATGACCCTATCTGGCTACAAAAGAGAGTAATCATCAATGGGAAAGAATTTTAGAGGAAAAAGGCTGTAATAAAATTGGTGAATAATTTCTTACTCTATGCGGGGCTTTCAATTTAGTCATTTTTAATGGTTTGACTAGATGGGAAAAGTCTGGTAACTTCACTTGTAATACTTACAATGGAGCAAGTGTAGTAGATTATACAATTTTCTTACATAGTTTGTGTGAGAAAATGGAGGATGTTTTGATTGGAGATCAGATTTCAGACTTAAAATCTGATCACAAGCCAATTTATTTAAGTTTCTCTTGGACCAGAAAGAAGAAGTTAGGGTCAAAAAGTAGTTGTGTTCAAAAAAATATCCCAAATGGCAGAATTATTTTGACTCTAGAAAATTGTAATACCTTCAAAATAACACGAGAGAGGCTCTTCGAGAAGGATACAATCTCATTTCACGGCCTTCATAGCCACGAATTAACACATTTGATTCAAAGCGCAATTGTAGAGTGCAAAAGACAAAAAATTAAGAAGTCTGAAACAAATTTCTTTATGGTTAATGCTTGGTTTGATGAGGAATGAATAAAGGAGAGGAGAATGTGGAAAGATTCAAACAAGGATAAAAAAAGCTCAAAGCTTACAAGAAGATATTAAGAAAGAAAAAGGTTGATTTCATGGTTTTGAGGATAGAATAACTAATATTTCTTGGTAAAAAAACCCCAAATTATTTTGGAAGGAGCTCCAACCGAGAAAGGTGCAAACTGAACACAACATTACAACATCTAAATGGTTAGACTATGCAAGACAAATTTATGAGCAGGATCCCAAGGTTGACCCTCCTCCCTTGGTAAACACTGATACAAAACACTTCATGGTGCAAGAGGTAGATATGGGTATCAAAAAGTTGGGTGTTGTAAAAGAAAAATACTTAGCTGATCTCCAAGAAGAGTATCTAAAGTGGGCTTAAAAATTCTTGAACCTCACATCACAAAACAAATCTACAAAATCACACAACAGGGGTTCCCACAGATTGGAAAACTAATTTGGAAATACCTCTTTTCAAGAGTGGTGAGGTCAATATTCCCTCCAGCTATAGGACCATAATGTTAAACCCCTTGTTTTCAAAGTTATTTGGAAGCATGCTAGAAAATAAAATCAGCAAGTGGGCAGAAGAAAGAGATAAAAATGCTAAAGGGAAAAAAAGGTTTCAGACTTAAACATTCCCTAGTTAATCATGGTATAACTTTAAGGCATATCATTGAAAAATTTTGGGAGAAAAGGAGGAAGAATTTTGTTGCTTGTTGATTTCCAAAATCCTCTGACACAGTTCTTAAGGATAATCTTTGGCACAGAATGGAGGAACTCAGGGTTCCCTGGCATTTGAGAGCAGTTTTACATAGGCTGTATGAAGAGGTGAAATTCAAAATTAGAACCTTGACATGCATTTATGAAAGTTTTAGAAGTGATATCGGGGTCAAGCAAGGTTTCCCATTGTCTCCTGCCCTTTTTGGTTTATATATTGATAAGTTTCAAGAGTGGCTAAATTCGCAAGGGGGTGACGATATCCTTTTGGGAGAGTTCCTTATAAGGCTTCTTTTGTACGCAAATGACCTTATTATGATTTCTAAATCTTCTCTTGGTTTGCAAGAGCACTTAGTTTCCCATGAGCATTTTTTTAGAAGGGTGGGGATGGAAGTCAATATTATCAAAATGAAAGTATTGGTTTTATCTAACAAAATAAAGCATAAGCAACATAAGTTCTACTTTAAAGGAAACATTCTAGAAGAAGTTGTGGATTACAAATACCTCAGAATTGACTTCAATAGAAATCTAATATGGGATGGTTGTAGAAAGAAAAGAACTTTGTGGGGGTTGGAAAGCATTTTCAAAACATGTGTAGAGAGGCAAAGTTATGGGACTGGAAAACCACTCTAACTCTTTTTGGGCTTTTAGTGATTTTGATGATTCTCTACGGTTGTGAAATATGGGTGAGAAATACATCTAAGATGCAGTGGAAACAAATTGAGAAAATTCAGAAGTGTTTGATTACAAACAAATTCAAAATTAAAAGTGTAGTTTCTTATTCTATCTTGTTAAGTGAAACAGGTGTTGCTCCTATTGAAGCAATTTCTATGGTGTGAGTAATAAGGTATTTAAAAAAAACTGAGCAATTTGAAGAGGGAAGATGGCCTAAGGTCATGTTTAATGACATATTTTGCAAAAGAAAGAAGACTTGGATGCAACAAAATAACAAATGGTTTAGTAAATGGGGTATTTGCTTGAGCATGTGTCCCACAAACAATAAAGAGATAAAAATGTTTGTTATGGATAAGTTCCACAAATGTACTTGGAAGAAGGAGTTAGAGAGAAAGAAGAAGTATTATATTGAAGAGTTTAATCCCACTCATAATCATCAACAAAAAATGTACATAAGGGTCAATATTTCCTGGAGAGCCAAAATTCTTATTTCTTAATTAAGGATTAATTCTCATCAATTCCGTTGTGAAACAGGGTGTTGGAAAAGACCAAAAGTAGTGTGGGAGGAAAGAGAATGTATTTTTTTCTCATCCAGAAAAGTGGAAACAGAAAATCATTTCATTTTAGAAAGTGAGGCCTTCAAAGACAACAGGGAAATTTTTGCAGATATTATGACAACTAGCTCTTAGGATAATCTATTCAGTGAGGGGTTTGTCGAGAAGCTGGGAGTGTTTATTGTGAGACTTCACAGGAAAAGGGACGAATACAAGAACCAAATGGAGAAGCAATCTATCCCATAGGCCATTTCCACATGTCCCTCATGCCAAACGTTGCCATGTTCATTATGGCAATGTTTGGGGCAATGTTTGGTATGAGGGACATGTGAAAAGGGCCCATAATTTTTTCTTAAAAAAAGGGAATTAAGGTTATAAATTTAATACATGGGGGCCAATAATATAAAAGGGTTTGAATTTTACATATATAAAAAGTGTCCATACGCAAGTTATGTTTGTAACAATATATAAATATATATAAATATAATAATATATATATATATATATAATATATATATATATAATAAATATATATATATAATTATATATTAATTTTAAATTTATATCGTATTAAATTATATTATATTTATAATATAAAATTATATTTAATATATATATATAAATATAACATAAAAGTAATTAGAATGCAATAAATTCTTAATACATAAAGATTTATTTAGTTGAACAAGGTAAATGTAGATAAATATGGATGTGTGAAGGCTTGGTTAGAACAAGAACTAGCATGCTGGCCATGTGTAAAAAAAGGGCCAGAAAGTTAGTTTGCAAGCCTCAGTGAGGGTAGTTAAACATAAGGATTTACTGAAAGTAGAAAAAAGAGTCGGTATGCTACAATTACAACTGGTTACCAGTTGAGGGATGGATATTATAACCTTGTTGATAACAAACAGATTTAGAATTTCCAAGCATCAAAGAATTGGGAAAAATAAAATAATATTCTAAAGGCTATAAATTGTAGCCTGTAAATTGGATTTGGGCATATGAAAAATCGTTGGAAGACTAATTATGGGCAAAAGACAACCATCCACTCATAGATTTGGTTTGAGGCCAAAATTTCTAGAAAAAATTAAAAGAAAGTGCCATGAAATTTCAAGGGGCCAAAACAATTAAATAGGTTGCAAACTTTCCAAGGACATAATTTTTAGCCTCGGTATTAGAATAAACACAAGTATATAGTCAATAGAAAGCTATTGATGGCGAAAATAATTTGGTAAACTCATGTTTTGTGGTTCAACAAGAATTTTGGGTGAAATTCACAGAGAAAGACAAAAATAGAATTCCATGATAATTTTTCTAATGGCAGATGGGAGTCCATAAGATGCCCAAGGGCCTTACAATGGTGTGGAAGCATTTGGCACAATAAATATAAGCCTGAGTAATGCTAAAATTGAATCTAATGGCCATGGAGTGGACCAACTAGAGGGTGAATATTTGGAAGAAGTGATCAAGAGTCTCAAATTGGAAGTGCTCAACTACAAAGCGGACAATGAAAAGCTAATGAAATAGAAGCAACAAATTAACAACAAAATTTGCAAAGTATAAACAAAATTTAGAGAGAATTAGGCCGCTGGAATTAGTCTAGAATAACATATGAGCATAATGTTGGAGCTAGGGGGAGAGGTATTGGGAGTTCATGAAATCTAGGAGTGTTGCTCATCAACACCGCCACACGTCAAGGAGGACCAATAAAAGAGCTTACTCTACATTTGAGACCAACATTAGCCCTAGTGTGTTACTAGTTAAGTAGTCAAGCAAAAAGTTAGACAAAGAAAATTTTCAAGGGGCACTAAGAAAAATTAAGCCACAACCCTTTAATGGAGAGAAAAAGAAAGGGGAAGAAGCAAAAACATGGTTGTTAGAGGGGAAAAAAATATCTCCAGTTGTACAATTATTCTTCAAACCTATAGACCATAATTATTGTATACCATTTGAGGGGAAAATCTAATATCTGGTGGAAGCAACTCAAAGAAATAAAGCATTTAGATGACATACAAATTATTTAGAGGAAATTCAAGGAGTATTTATTTGAACGCTATTAGAAAATGTAGGAATTTTTTGAGCTTCAACTAGGAAATATGACCATGGAGTATGGTCGGAAATTCATAGAGCTACTGAGATATGTTAAATTTATGAAGGATGAAAAGGTTAAAAAACAAAGATACATCAATGGACTTCCACATTTTTAATTTAATAGGTTGAAACATGAAAAACCCAAAACCTTGGAGGTAACCAAGAGGGAAGAAAAACAATTGTATGAGAAAAATAAAAATAGATCCATTTTACACAAGGCTTTGAGCAATAAAAAGAGGAATTTTATGGAGCCAAGAAAGGAGGGCTACAAACCCTTTCCATTTAAGAATAATTTTTAGGCAGGCCAATAAACAACCCAAGATTTTAACCATCCAAAAGGGGGCGATTATTTAAGAAAAAGGTTTCATCACCCACCTATTAAATGTTGGGGTTGTAAATGAGACCACCAATCCATAGATTTACCTCATAAGGCAGAGAAGGTGAGGACTATGCACAACATCCTAGTGAAAATTACTTTGGATAATGTGGGTAGAGGCATACCTAGGATTTATGCAACCTTCAATAATAAACAATAAGAGAATAAAGCTCACATGATAGAGGATTGAAGGTAATATAAACAATTAGTTCATTACAATTTTAATTTATTTTGGAGACAACCATAGTTATATATATATATATATATATATATATATATATATTATTTTGTGTAAATCATGCTAATTCTATTATAATACAAAAAAGAGTACAGAGAGAGTTACATCTGCCACGAAGAGTTGGCTACATGAACAGTTTGACATACTGAGACTAAAACTGAGCCTGAGAAACTGAGGGACTATGAGACTGTCCGCTGGCCCCAAGCCAGAACCCACAGAAAACTGGACCTAGGCGCTATACTTCCATTCCCTGCCGAAGAAAGGGAGGAATTTACAGACCTTGCAAAACCCACATTCAAAATACCCGACATAACAGACGCAGACATAATATCAGACATACAAAAAACTAAGTGATGTGACTCGAAAACTATCACGGACTGATCCCCATTACTTACTGTAACTGCCACTTTGACATCCTGAGACTGAACAAAGTGTTTCCAAAACACCCATAACGACCATGCAACGTGCTTTAGCATCCACGGAGGTGGATGGTTGCTCCTCCACCACTGGACAGGCATATGGATCTGAAGCACTCGAGTCTGTGTATGGTGCATCTTCCTTCGCAGGCTCACTTGTTCTAGCTCTGTTCCCTGCCACCGCACCCGAGGCTTCCGCAGGCTGTAATCGCAGACCCTGAGTAGGTAAGGGTGGCCGTGGCTCTGTTGGGGCTTCTGGTCTATCTGCATGGTCGTATTTTTCAATGTGCACTGAAACATAGTAGATTGCGTTGTCCAGGGCACACGGAAACGGGAAGCGTGTTGATGGGTGCGAACCAAACGGACACACCACTGCTCTTCCCCGCCCTCTGCCTCTTCCGCGCCCTCGTCGAGCTCCTGGTGAGCTAATCTCCTCCGAGGGGGAGTCGAAGGATGTCGAGGAACGTGGCGATGTAGCCCGACCTCTGGCACCGCCCCTTGAACCTCCCCGCCTGCAAGTGCCACGTAACCTCTCACGCGGCATCCTGTAACCAACAAATATCCAATGCTGCCCAGAGGCCGCGTATTCTTTGTGCCACGGAGGGCTATAAACCAGAGCAGCAACTTATACAACAGATGAGAAACAGGTAATGGAACACGAGTTCAAATAACAATGCTTACCACATAGAGCTGGAGCCGAGCCTTTTCCAGTGCTGCGAGGGGTGAATTGCTCCCAGAGAGCCGAACAGGTCGGAGCCGAGTATTACCAAAGCACCGAAAGGGAAAATCTCTAACAGGGGCGCAGAAGAACTGAAACACCACGGCACTCAGAGTTTCGTAAGGCCTATGGCGCTCAGAGACCTTGCGAAAAAAGAGCAGAGTGACACTCAAAGCACTGAACCATAGCATAGAGACGAAAATTCTCTGACAATCCAAGGTTGAGACCAGGGCCTCCGGTGCCGAGGGCCGAGGTTTGAGTCTTGGCGCATGCACCCACTGTGCAGTCATCCAAGAGCCGAGCACCCAACTCACAGTTGAAACAATACAGAGCTCCCAACAGACAATGGCCCTTCCATCACCTTCCGACGGAACACCTCTCATCTGCGAACCAAGGCGGACGACCAATATACCCCTGCAAACAGCTGTTCTCCCTATGCCATTAATGAGCTCATAGCTGCTGGCCGGACCGAGGTGATGGTTTCTCGAGGCTTCGGGCCATCTGGTGGGAGCGAGCGACCACTTGCCCTTTAATAAGGCCGCCTCCGCATTCATTAAACTAATAAACACCCGCAGCCGGGGACAACCATAGTTATATTAACAGGAATCTAGTTGAAAATTTTAATTTGAAGAAAATTAAATATTCCAAACTTTGGTTAGTACAACTAGTTATAGGTATGAAGAGAAAGGTTACAAAATTAATCAGAGAATGCCCAATTGAGATGAATAGGCTAAAAACAGCAACTTACTTGAATGTAATTTCACTAGGCACATGTGATCGTTTGATTAGCATGGATTGGAAGGAAAAGAACCATGCAATACTTGATCACTATAGAAAGTATTTTAATTGTATTAGTGATGAGGGACAATAGAAGCAAGTTCATGGAATTCCTACGCTGATATCCATCAGAGAGATATCAACCATGCAATTGATATAGAATTTTAGGAAAGGATGTCATATCCTTGTAGCTGGTTTGGAGGAATAAAATATGGACCTGTAATTTAATATAGAAAATTACCTAGTGCTTAAGGAATTTGTTGATGTATTTGCATAATATCGGGATTAACTCCAAAGAGGGTTATTGAATTTTCTATTGATATGGTACCAGGAGTAGATCCAATATCTAAAGCATCGTACAAAATGAGTACTCCAAAGCTTAAATAATTACAGATGTAGCTGGAAGAATTACTGAAGAAAGGATATACACACCCCAGTGTATTACTATGGGGTGCTTCAGTTCATTTTGTTAAAAAAAAGATGGTACTATGTGTTTATGTATTTATTTTCGACAATTAAATAAATTCACTATTAAAAATAAATACCCATTTCTGAGGATTGATGATTTATTCGATCAGATCCATGAGAATTTTTTTTTTCTAAAATTGATTTAAGATTTGGATATCCTCGATTAGAGATTAAATAATTAGATATTAGTAAAATGACATTCCAGACTTGCTACAAATGTAATGAATTTGTTGTAGTTCCTTTTGGTTGATCCAATGCAGCAAGAGTTTTTATATGTTTAATGGATGGAATCTTCAGGGAATATTTAGATGAATTCATTATTGTTTTTCTAGAGGACATTTTAATATATTAAAAAATTGAAGAGGATCATCAATAACATTTGAAATTGGTTTTGCGGGTACTCAGGGAACATCAACTACATGCTAAACTGAGAAAATGTTCATTTTACGATAGACAAATCCATTACTTGGGCCACATTATTTCAAAGGATGGAATAACTGTGGACCTAGAAAACATTAATGGTATCTGATAATGGCCAACTATAAGAAATGTCACTAAACTTAGGTATTTTATGGGATTAGCTGAGTATTTTAGGAGATTCATTGAAGGGTTTTCTAGAATAGCATACCCAAGTACTTGTTTACAGAAAAAGGGTGTAAAATTTGATTTGACACCTAAGCATGAATCAAATTTTCAACATTTGAAAGCTTTATTAATTAGAGCTCTAGTATTAAAAATCACATATTTGAATGCAAATTTTCTAGTGTACATAGATGCATGCAAAGAAGGATTGAGGGGAGTTCTCCTGCATAATGGACAAGTAATCTGCTACGAGTCTAGAAAATTAAAATAACACAAGAATAATTATGTTTCCCATGACCTAGAGAATTTATCTATTATTCACGCACTTAAAATGTGGAAGCTTATCTCATAGGCAGGAGATTTGAATTGTAGATCGATAATTATTGATTGCAACATTTATTTGAACAACTAAAGTTAAATTCAAGACAAATCAGATGATTGGAATTGCTGGAAAAATAAAATTTCGAGATTCAATACATCAAGGGAAAAAAAATTCAAGTGGCCGATGCACTCATCCGAAGACTACATGTTATGCATGCCACAACAATTGGTATCTATGAAATATAATTAATGGGAAAAATTATACCATTTGGTAATTCAGACCAACAATATATGTAGATTAAGAATAATTTATAGCAAGGTGAAGCATAACATAAATACTAAGATTATGAAATGGGGCCGACAAATATTATTTTATATAAAGGTATAATTTATATGTTAGATGTGCCAGTGGTGAAATAAATAATTTTACAAGAAATGAATAGGGTGCCATATACTTGACATCCCAAGTACCAAAAAAAATTGACAACAATTAAGAAATAATTTTACTGGCTAGGTTTAAAAATGGAAGTACCTAATTATATAGATAGATGTATGGAATCCCATTTTGTGAAAGAAAAGCATAAACACCCAGCTGATTTACTTCAACCGATTCCCATTCTAAAGTGGAAATGGGAGGTGGTATCAGTTGATTTTATTACTAGTTTGCCCAGAATGGAAAGAGGGCATGATTATATAATGGTGGTTGTGGACAAGCTTACAAAGTCCGCCCATTTTATCTTAGTAAAGTCAGTGCATAAAGCAGCAAATATTGCAAACATTTATATGCAAGAAATTGCCAGGCTTCAAGGGTTTATTAAGGAAATAATTTCAGATAGAGATCCCAAATTTACTTCTAATTTCTAGGACAGATTATTAAAAGGAATGGATACCAATATAAATTTTACCACAACATATCATCCTGATTTTGATGGGCACATTAAGCATGTAAATAAAATAATTAAAGATATATTGCAAATGTACATGATGGAAAAACCATCCAAATGGGAGGAATACTCAATCTGGTGGACTATTCATATAATAACAAGTATGGAGCATCATTAAAACTAAGCATGTTTGAGGCTTTTTATGATAGAAAATGTAATACTTTTGTGAGTTAGAGTAACCAATAGATATAATTATGGTGAGTTATAAATTGCTTAAAGACATGGAAGAGAAAATGGTTAAAATCAAGCAAAAGTTAAAAGTTGCCCCAAATAGGCAGAAATGTTATGCCAATGGGAACAAGATAAGAAGGGAATTTTAAGTTGGGGATCATGTATTTTTGAAAGTAAACGAAAAAAGAGCTCGTTAAAATTGGAAAATTGTGCCAAGTTGGCAACAAAATATTGTGGGTCATTTGAGATCCTAAAGAAGATCGAGCCTGTTGCATATAGGCTTGCATTGCTTGCATCTCTACATATTCAGAATGTATTTCATGTTTCATTGATTAAAAAGTATGTACCTAGCACTAATCAGGTTATTGATTGGAAAATTATTTAGGTGGAACCCGAGGAATATTTCCAGGTACAACCAATACAAATATTGGACAACAAGGACAAGGTGCTCCAGGATTGAGCCATAGCCATGGTAAAGGTAACATGGACCATGCTTGGTGATAAGGATG
This sequence comes from Pinus taeda, assembly GCA_000404065.3. NCBI lineage: Eukaryota > Viridiplantae > Streptophyta > Pinopsida > Pinales > Pinaceae > Pinus > Pinus taeda. The sequence continues at coordinate 18,967 of APFE031340399.1, forward strand.
CAAGCTAGGAGCAAGAAGAAGTCATGAGGGAAAAATAACCTCACGTTTTTCTAATGACATTTTGTATATACGATGCACTGAGGATAATGCATAGATTAAGGTGGGTGGATGAATGTAATACTCCCACATGTTTTGATGATGTAAATACATGTATTTTGATATTAAGTTAATCAGTTAGATACCCATGACTCTTAGGCTAGTGAGTTGGATATTTATTATGTGTCCTACATGCCCATGTGGTTATTTTTAATCATGTTTTTAAGGTCATCGTGTTGACATTGTGTTGTAGTGGCTACAACCACCCTCCAAAATTTTGCCCTAGCCTTGTTTTGGAGCCTCCCTACCACCCTTTCACAACAACATGTCTTGCTTCATCAAGTACACAAGCTTCAGTGATTTTCTTACATAAAGACAGACTCTCCATCAAAGCTTGTTACATTCCCCTCACAAGATGTTTCTCCGGAATCGGTCCAATTGCAGGATGAGCAACTCCCTCAAGGAATTGCACAATTTTGGAGGGCAACTAGCCTTCCCTCCAGAAATTGGGCAATTCTGTCTGGCAGCCTGCTGGGCTATAGAATTGTGTAAATCTGTCAATCAAGCCTCATCCAGAAAATTGTGAAATTCCTCCCAGTAGGGTAGCTCAACCTAGGAATTGTGCAATCCTAGGTAACAATCAGTTTCTCTACCTAGAAATTGCCCAAATCTCCTGGGCAGCCAACCTAGCTCCCTCCCAGAAATGTGCATTTTTTTCCCAACAGTTGAGCAGTCTCTTGCATGTGTAGTTGGTTTGATCGGTTCCACCCGAGACCAAGAAAATTTGACTTGCATGCATTGGTTTATTTTTACCAGAATAGAAAAAGCAACATGCAAAATGCATCCCTAGATTTTAGGGAGCTATTTTTAGCAGTTGGAGGTTACATACAAAGATCATTTTAGAATCTTTCCTCCAAGTGTTGCTTTTTCCTAGATTTGTGGCATGCACGTCATGAGCTTCAAAATTATTTATTTGACACTTCAGAGCTCATTTCTTCACATTGATCTTGGAGCTCTAACATCCCACAACATATCCAGGACTCTTTGACACATCCAACTCATCTATTTACAAGCAAGTGGTCTTAACTTGTCTTTTGTAGCATTTCTGTTGCTTTTTGTGGTTTCTCTTGTGCGAGCGTTGTTTTCTTGATTTCTGTGAATGCTTGCTGTTGTTTACATGCATACTAGATTGTACTAGCACCATTTCAGTTTTCTTTAGCACCTCACTGTTGTTGCATGTATGAAACCTTTTTTTCACAAACAATCCCTGATTTGGCAACCCGCTTCACCCACATGCATGTTGTTCAGTTTTCTGAATCATTCATTCATTGTTTGCACACACGATCATTTGATTCTTCTTATGCTCAATATCGCCATGCATTCTGTTATCACTAAAATGATTTCAAAAGGAAAAGGTAAGATCAAGAGAGTTGAATTTTTTTACTTGAAACTATGTTTTAAAATCACACAGTAGTTTCGTAGCGCACTACGAAACTGCTGTAGCTGCACATTATGCTTTCATGGTACTAACATCAAAGACAAGATCCCTAAAAATGTGTGTGGTTGGTGGAATGGTCCAACCCTTTTTGAAGGGTTGGATTCAATCAAATTACCTCCAAGAGATCTTGAAGGTCCTTTTAGGATGCCATTAATAGATAGATTCAAGGATGTGGGAACTGTGGTTATGAGAAAAACAGAGTTAGGCACTGTAAGGAAAGGGATGAATAAAGCGTTCATTGTGGTAGCGGTGAGGCTTAGGGTCAGAGTCGATCCAGGGCTTCGCCATTTCTCCACGGCCATGAATTATCATTTGGACTCTCCAGATAACAATCCCAACACGCCATGGGATTTCACAGAAGCCAATAAAGAGAGGGTGAAAGAAATAATAACTCACTATCCATCAAATTACAAGCAATCTGCAGTTATTTCTCTTCTGGATCTTGCACAACAACAACATGGAGGTTGGCTACCCGTGCCAGCTATGAATAAGGTTGCAGAGGTTCTTGAAATTGCTCTAATTCGTGTATTTGAAGTGGCCACTTTCTATTCTATGTTTAACCGGATTGAGGCGGGCAAACTTAAGCAATCATTGGAGAGTGAAGTGGTAGCCTTAGATCGCATCATTCATTCACCACATGCCACTACACAGGAAAAATCTGCTTCTGTTCCAAGGCTTACAAGAGAAACAAGTGGCTTATCCAGTGACTTCAATATCTTGTCTTTTCTTAATTCTGAACTTTTTGAGAGTTCAGGTTTAATGAACACATCAGCTGTGTGCGCCCTGCTAGAAGCATTGCGACAGTTGTCCAATGACTCACTTGGTGGAGTCACCATTGGGCTAGGCCAGTCTGCAGCTCTGAATTTCGGCATTTTAGGAAGCTCGGTATCTGCACAGACACAACAGACAACAAATAAGGTGTTTGCCGTAGAAAGGATGATAGCTATACTTGTAAACAATCTGCACAGAGTGGAGCTAATTTGGGGAAAGCTGGTGACTGGGGAGATGGTTTCAAAAGTGCATATTTCCAACTTGCTTTGCGAAGTCTTCGCTCCTTAGGAGCGAATCAAGTCCATCCAAAGAACTGGTACCCAATTCCCCTGATTTTCTGTAGGCCATGGGGCAAACTACCTAAGAATGTGCCTTGTCATCCAAAGCTAGCTGATTTTGCAAATTGCATGAAGAAAAAGGGTCGGGGCATCTCAATCTTCGTTTCAATATTAGATGGTGACTACAATGAAAAGGCTGAAGAAGCAAAAGTTGCGTGTCGACAATTGGCTGCATATATTGATTATAAGAACTATGATGCGGGCTCTTCCTCGCATAAATGAGGAGTGGATATCAAACAAGACGCAGTTTTCTTATGATGGTCTTAAGCGACAAAGGCTAAATTAGCCAATGATGCACCGACCTGATGGTTGTCTTCAACCTGTGACCTGGCACGATGCTCTTGAGGTTATTGCAGAGGTTACCTAGCAAGTAAAGCCAGAAGAAATGGTTGCAATTGCCGAGAAACTCTCTGATGTTGAATCCATAATGGCTTTGAAAGATTATATGAACAAAATGGGGTCTGAGAACATATGGTGTGAAGGGAATGGCATGAATCCTCAGGCTGATCTGCGGTCCGAATATCTCTTGAATACAAGCATTGCGGGCCTAGAGAAGGAAGATGCTTTTCTCTTTGTTGGTACAAATCCAAGAGTTGAAGCACCAATGGTGAATGCAAGGATAAGGAAAGCTGTTTTGAAAGGAAGTGAAAACCTAATAAATCAGGTGGATTCAGTAGCTGATGTCTATACATGGACAATACCTGCAATTAAGGAGGCCAAACTCCTCAGAAAGATAAACCTGCATCTAAGAGCTGAGAACAAAGCTATGAGAGAAAGTTAAAGACTTGAAAGCACAGCTAGCTGCTAAATAAGGTTACTGTTCATGGTAAAGTTTTGTTCAAATTTTGTTAAATTTTGCTTAGTTCTGTTGTTCTGAAGGCATGTAGATCCTTGCCACATATATCCAAGGTCAAAAGGAGTTTTTGCAATCAAGTGGCAGAGCAGTAAAAATCTCAGGGAAAAGATAAACTGTTGAAACAGTTTCGCAGTTTCGTAGCGCGCTACGAAACTGCGAAACTACTGTAGGTGCTGTTTTTAATACAGGCAAACAGTTCGATAAGATAATCAGAAATTTTCAAAGGGAAAACCTAAGTGACATGTAAGAGATCAAAGGAAGCTACCAGGCCATTCAAATTATGACAGGTGTACCTTTAACAAAGGTGAAATGTTTTGACCTAAGTTTAAAGTTTTTGATTATAAAGTCACTTTATTATCGGTCATTAGGGTTTGGAAGGAGCTGCATACGAGGAGTTTTGGCTTGCACACCTGTCCATCAATGAAGCCTCCAGCACATCAGGAACATGGTAATGCTCTATATTCTTGGGCTATTAAAGAGCTAAAGACATGCTGCTACATATTCGAATAGGTGGTGGAAGACTGGAACCGAAAACAGGGTATTTCTCCTAGCATCACTGAACCATTAAAGCATTCAGCATCCTAGGCCAGCATAGAATATTGAATACTCATATCAGCCATCTCAGCCCAACTGAAAAGAGACTAGGTGTCAAGAATCAAGAAAGAATCATGCTACAAGGAAGATAGAGTTAGAGTTATAGTTAAATTAGGACTCTTTAAACTCCAGTTAAGCACTTTGTTGTATTTAATGATTAGTTACATAGCTGATAGGTGTCATTAGAGATAAGGATCGAGTTATTAAATTCCCCTCATGCTGGAGGAGGAAACTCGAATTAGGTAGAAATAAGAATTCTATAAATAGCTAAAACAGGGATGTAACAAGTGTTGGAAATTTGACAGCAGAAGTACTGTTTTACCTTATGTAAAAACCATTTTCAGTAATACAAAGCATCTACTTTTCTTCTCAGGATTCATGAAGGATTTTTCATGTTCAGAATATGTGTTTTGTTCTTTCCTTAATGTCTTTTTCAGTTGCATGGATGCATAATCACTCAGAATTCACTGATTGTGCTCTGACTTCCTGTATGCATGTGTGAACTGTGGTTTTATGTAAGTTGTATTCTGAACATTTAAATGCTAAGTGCCCTGACTTCTATGCAAAGGTAGTGTCATTGTTCACTGAAGTATGCTTGACTCCATAAGCCCAATGGGAACTTATGAAATGTTTATCCAGCCATTATATTTGTCTATATTGTTACATCACAAGAGTTAGCCATCTTATCATTAATCAAAATCATTAACCCTTTTGAGAGAGCCCTCTCAGGCTAAGGAGGCTAAGCCTTAGTTAAAAGCTTGGTTTGAAATAGTTACTTAGAGTCATCCTAACCAGCAGCCTATCAGGCTTGATTTTGAGATAACGATTGTCGCACTCATGTGGACTATCCGCTAGGTGTTGTATGTGATATCCTTTCACTATGTGTTTATGAATGTCACATCCGTGTGGACTACTCCACAGGAAGATGTGCATGTTCAGTTGTGTTGTGTGTCTCTAGAAGAGTTGGGACTATTCCCTTTCGTCTTGAGACCCACTTCCACCCTCTCCCTCTGCGGTGAAAGAACCTTGACACAAGTAACACTAAGCACTCACCAAGCATGCAAACCTTGTTTTTCGAAGAAAAAGAAGACCACTCTCATGTGCTGACAAGTAAGAGCTAAGGCATATCTTTAAGATAATGGAAACCTAGCCATCGTACTAGATGGGACTCCTACACCAAACGGTGTGAGGTCTAGTTGGGACTTCATACCGGGGAGATCCCCTTCATGTTGGTGGGTCCAGCACCGTCAATAGGATCCGGGTGAGGTGGTCTTAGGAAAATCCAAAGGGTTGGAAGTGGAGATCGTTTTCTCCGGGAATCCCTCAATAGGTGGGTGGATACAGAATAATTCCTCAAGGGACAGTGAAGGAATTTCGAGGCATCCAAGCTCGGTTTGGTTTTGTGATCTCGGAACCGGTTTAGGTGAGATCACGGTATGGTGAGGGTGGAGGTGGTTTAACCTCTGGAGTCCCTTGGTTATTTATGGATTGGTGTATCCCATGAGATCTCACATTCATGCTTGGAATATGGCACGAGGGTGATTGGCTAAAAGAAATATTTGGATCAGCCTAATCTATTGTCGGATGGTACGTGGAAGTCCTTGACTTGGTTGGATTTTGCATATGTTAATAAGATGTAAGTTTCTCTTGTCTTTGATGAGTAATTATACTTGTTATTATGTGGCTTTAATGGTTGTTCTATCATTATTATTTATCTGGTTATATGTTGGTTATAAGCATGGTTAATTGATAGCTCTAAGTATGTCTCTTAACACATTTCTATTAATGAATGTCTGGATAATGAATGAAAGGCCTAATTAGTGTTATGATAGCTATTGTGAGAAGGTTTTATTCCTTATTGTTTATTCTAAGCTAAGTTTTTAGATCATTATGTTCAGATTTTCATTTATGACCTATAGGTTGCATGTTCACCATGTGTTTGACAGAATGTCAGTCCTAGTTGGGAGAGGTCAAGCAAAGTCCTAGTTCAATTTTTGTTTCATAAGCTTTATTTCTATGTCATTTATCATTTTTGGAAGTTTCATTGAGTTTTTGGCAAAGGCCTGAGTCCTGGCCCTGAAAAAGTGGCTCAAAATTTGAGGTTTCTTGCATAGAACTGACTAAAAAAGTCTACAGTTGCATGGAGGTAGGCTTATCAGTGCAAATGGAGGGCTACAGTAAGTTTCATGCCTTGGAAAGGAAGCGAGTAAGGCTTTAGGTCAATGAAAAAGAGAATCAACTCAGGGGTTAGACACTGAGAGGGGTTGGGTAACTCCTAGAGGTCCTATAGCACCTAACGAAGGTCAGTAAAGTCTTAAGTTCTGGACTCCATTTCCTTAAGGTCACATAGGAGGTTGAGTCTTATCATAGTGACCCTCAACTCATGTTTACCCCAGGAAAACCAGTGAAAGTGGGTAAATATGGGAGGAGGTGATTACAGAAAGGTTTTAGGCATGCACCATTCACCGATCCTAGCAGTAAAACACCATCCAGTTGTGAGAGCATGAAAGCTTTTGATTCTTTCACTTCCACAACAATGAAGGGTCCCAACCAATTCATTTGCATCTTCCCATGCAACTTTAACAATTTATTATCATATAGAAAAACATTTCCTCCAACTGTAAAGGGTTTCTGCCTAATATTCTTGTCATGCCATGCCTTTTGCCTCCGATTTTTGATATTTTGGTGGAAATATGCTAGAAACCTAACCTCATCCAGTTCCCAAATCTCTTCCAATGGCTTTGGAATATAATCCTCCTCCGTCATGTGAGTGGCATGTGCAATGAAGAGATTGGAGATGGTAAACTCAATAGGTACTACAACTTCTTGTCCATATACTAACTAGACAGGCGTATACTTGTGTAACTGATTGACATTTGTACGATAGGCCCATAGTGTAGCTAGCACCCGCTCATCCAAATCATCTATGTTGGCCAAGAATATCTTGGTGAGTCCCCTCTCTAAGATTTTGTTAAAAGTTTCCACAGTACCATTTTCTTGTGGGTGATACGGACTGCTCTCATGGTGTTGCGTCATAAAATTTTGTAGTAATGAGGCGACCAATTCATTAATGAAATGGGTCCCTCGATCACTAGTGAGGCTTCAAGGGCTCCCAAATCAAGTGATGATATTCTTGAAAATGAATCTGGCTGCAGTGTCTGCATTGCTATCTTTGGTTGGTGCTACCTCAACCCATCTGGTAAGGTAGTTTGTGGTGGTGATAATATATCTGGCATGGGAGCGGCATGTCGGTAGGTTAATAGGTCCTACAAAGTCGATTTCCCATTTCTCAAAAGCTTACAGTTCCCATACTGGTTGCAAAGGTAGTTCATCCTGATGTGATGGCTTTCCAACCCTTTGACAAACGTCGCACCTCTTGGCATATTCCTTTGCGTCTCAGAAAACTGTGGGCCACCAGAGTCTCGCCTGCAACACTTTCCTCATGGGGGCCTTCCCCCCAACATGCCCACCCACAACTCCTTAATGAAACTCCCACAATACATCATGTCTCTCATAATCAAGAACACATCTTCGCAATATCTTATCAAAGCCCAACTTGTGCAGTTGTCCCACGATCAACTAGTAATCTACAATGCGATCCACCATGTGCCTTTGTTGTGTCATTTTGTACCCTTTTGGCCATTTACCTATAGATATAAATACTTCAATATCCTCCAATTATTTTGGTATGGCTTCAACTCGAAATAGATTGGCATCTAGTAGTTGATCATCCACTGACCCTCCAGTTTCGCGTGACTCTAACTAAGAAAGGTTATCGGGGCCCATGTTTAGTCTGTCTGGATTTATAATTACTTAAAATGTGAACTCCTGGAAAAAAATAAGCCATTATCAAATATTTCATTTGAGTATGGGCTTATTCACCAAGTATTTCAAGGCAGAATGATCAGTGAAGAATATGAATGGACCCCCCCAGGAGATAGTGATGAAACTTTTGTAGTGAATATACCATCACAAGTGCTTCACGCTCAGTCGTGGTATAATTTTTTGCTAGCAAAGTAAATGGGGTGATCAAGATTTACATATCTGGGTTGAGCCATGACATTCCCCAAGGTGATACTCGATGCGTTGATGCGGACGTGGAATTTCTTGTTCCAGTCTGGATAAACTAGGATTGGTGCACTTGCTAGTTTTTCTCTCAACACATTAAATGCAACTTCACATTCATTTTACCATACTAACCTTTTGGCTTTCTTCAATAGCTTCTCCAGTGGCATAGTGGTCAAAGCATAGTTGCAGATGAACCTCCTGTAATATCCTATGTGACCAAGGGTGGATCTAAGTTGTTTAACGGTTGTTGGCATACCCATATTCAGAATAGCTGAGACCTTAGAAAGATCAACACATCCTCCGCCTTTGTGGACTATATGGCCTAGCAGTGTCCCGAAAGGGACAATGAATATGCACTTTTTTAGGTTCAGCAAAATCTTTCGTTGTTTACAATAGTCAAACATCACTCGGAGCAAACTGGAATGATTCTTTAGCACACTATAGACGGTCCAGTCATCCATGTAAACTTCTATAAATTTATGAATATAATCCCTAAAAGAAACAATTACAATTCTTGAGGTTAACGCTGGTGAATTCTTGAGTCCAAAAGGCACAACATGGTATGCATAGGATCCCCATTCAGTGGTGAATGTGGTTTTCTTCTTTCCTTCCTCCACAATCCGAACTTGAAGGTAACCAGAGAATCCATCTGTAAATAAGTAAGCTTCATTTCTTGCCACATTGTCTATAACTTCATCCTTGAATGGGGTAGAGAAGGGGTCATGAACACAGGCATTGTTCAAACTGCAGAAATCCATGCAGACCGGATTTTCTTCAGTGTCCTTCTTGTTCTATAGAATAATTGGACTGACCCATTTAGCCTTGTCAACTGGGAATATAAGCCATGCTGCCAACATTTTATCTCTATCCTTCTTCACTTTCTCTTTGTCTCTTGGATTTATCCTATACAGTTGATGCTTCACTGGATTTGCATCATGTTTAAGCACAATTTTCATCTCCCTTAACTCTCCCCTGATCTCGTTAAGATCTACTATAGATGAAGGGAACAAATATCCGTACTCTCTTAGGAGATCGAATATTTCCTTGGTAGTTTGTTCATCCCAGAAATTTCCGATTGGGGCTAGCATCGGTTTCTCATTAGTGTCGATGTTATGTTTCCTCAACTTTAAAGGTAGTAGTTGCATACCATTGATTACAGGCCCATCTTCAACATTGTGTTTTGCCTCAGTTTCCTTGAATGTCAGATGTCTCAATTCCTCCAAGTCATCCTTATCTATCTCCCATTCGATATTTACACAAGCTATGACTTCATGGAATCTGTATTCATATAGATGCTCAAGGGTGTACTAGTCTTTACATCCTTCTATCAACTATCCTATCATGAGCATAACCCTTTTAACAACTTGCAAATCAGTTAGGATTTGTTCATCGCTATCGGTAAAGGAAAAATCTCTAATAAATTAAGCAACCATAAAGTCCCAATCACCGTTATGTCTCTTTATCTCCTCATTTATGTACCAAGCCTTCGGAAATGTCCCTGGGGTGTGTATAAATTTGTGCACCCATAAGTCCTTTGGAAGCCCTTCCTTGATCCAATTGGCCTTACATTCTTGCAGGTGTTGTTGAGCATCGGAGATCCCCTTATACTTGATGAATTTTTGTGGGTAATCCTTTTAATACCCAAATCTAACTCTCATTGTCATCTTAATCTCCTGCCATTCCCGTAGATGGTTGCAGTGAGATCCCCACCAACTTGCTAGTGTCGCTTGTAAGGTGACATCCAGTAAGGGCACTTTATGTTCTTCAAAGACAATGGAATCAACTATATTAAGAAAATTGTTAATCAAGTCCATGCCATTGAAATAAGAGAATTATCATACCTCAATACCAACCTAGTTGATACGATGGATCATGATGCAGTTCCTAATGTTGATCTCGTACTCGCCCTGTTGCCAGTCATCCCAAGTGGCCTCGGAGCCGACCTTCGAGCTCTGAATGCTTCTCCAACTGATCGATCCCTCTGTTGTTAGATTGATATAGCCTTCCCTATTATCTGTTGGCTCGATGAACCTTGGTCCTTGGTATGGGTCTAGGGGTTGGATCACTCTAACTCCCTCCACTTAAAATGTCATCAACTCCTTCTTTAGATCAATTATTGCATAGTTATCAAAGTCCCAATCTATTCCAAGCAATGTCAGATAGGGGTCTTTGTCCCCCATAATGCTTATTACTTCAAAGTCATCATAAGTTTTTACCCATGCTATGTCAACTTCTATGTCCTCCAGCCTTCCAACCAGAAGGACACAATATTGATTTTCCATACGTAGTTGAATTGGGGAAAATGACAACTTCAGCCTTCCCAAATTTTTCTCGGTAGAATATTCAAATCTTTTTCTCTTCTTGTTCCTTCTCAACCTCCGAGAGTTTTTCTCAGGTAAGTTGGAAGAAATGGCTCTTTTCTCGGCTGCTCCATCCTTGACATCATATTTAAGACTTTCACACAACTTTCTAAGAATCTAATCATCATTCACAATTTGTAAAGATAGCTTGAACCATTCCACTATGGGTTGAGCATTCGATTGTGGTAGGTTCGAGCTCCTAGATTTTGAAAATCCTAGTTTTTCTCCTTGGGGTTCACCGCCTAAAGTCAATTTGTTAAATTTATCTGTGGATTCTTTGTAGTACCACTTTTTTTGTTCATAATCATATGATCATTTTGGGGAGGTTGGTTTTATGATTATGGGCTTTTCAGTGGCTTCAACATCAGCTCCAATCTTCTTCCCTCCACGGGTGACTATGTTGATGTTTGAGAGGGGAGTTGTCTCCAGTAGTCTTGGTTCAACATTGATTAAATTTACTCCCCTTTGGATGTTGTGTTCTTCCCATCTAGCGATCTTCTCTAGACAATCTTTCATTGCATGTGTGTTAACCTTACACTAAGAGCAGCAAGGTATTCTTGGTAGTGGGCAATCTCTTGCGACATGCCCCTCCTAATCAAAGTTGTAGCAACAGACTAGACCTCTTCCTCTTTTTCTTCCCCCCCTTGTTCCTATGCCTCCTCATCCTTGAGGGGTCTCATTGATTTGATAAGCCTATTAATCCAATCAATTAGCTAAAGCATCCAACACTCTACATTGATTAGTAAGGCAAGTTGGCGAAGCATAGAATTGATCAAAAGTTTTGTTTAGAACGTTGGAATACTTTTGCAGCATTGGACAGAGACAAGGGAGATGCCCATACATTCTGCATATTTCACAATACTCAGTTGGTGTTGTATTCTGCTAGTTTAGAAATGCATGAAACTAAGTGTGTCCTATGTATAGACCTTGCATCCCAATCTATGAAACTACTATAATGGGTAAAGATGTGGATGGCACCGCTGATGCAGAGGGAGTGCTAGGGACCCGCAACCTTAGGATATCCATAGCATGGTGCCCCTCAACAAGGTTGTTGGTACTCCATACATGTGGTCGCACAAGTCATGATGGTTGCAATTCCCTCAACTTCTCTTTCAGATCTTCAATTTGATGTTGCAGACCTAGTATAGAGAGGTCATGTGAGGTTGATCTTTCATGTGGGTATCCAACCATAGCCTCAATACGATTCGCCTGCTTTAGGGCATCCTGTAGAGTATCAATTTTCTATTGAGTCCACGGTGTGCAAGGGGTAATAATTCTTTAATGAACCAATCATGTTGATGATTGGGGTCAATCGGGTAGCTCAGGTTACCAATCGCATCCATAAACCTCTAGATTAGCTCCGAGATAGTTTCCCCTTCCTGTTTCTTTGATTTCCAATAACTCAGAAAACCCCTGCTGGTTGGTTTGGGGAAGCTTAAATTACTTAACAAAATCTCATTTGAATTCATCCACCATTGGATATTATTGTAATGCGGACCATTTGATGAACCATCTCAATGCTCTCTCTCGAAGAGTGGTTTGGAATTCAATCAACTTTGTAATGTTTGGGGTTTGGCGAGCCCTCTAGGTGGCTTCGGATAAGTACCAATGTTGCTCTATGTCCTCATTCCCCCTTCCAGAGAACTCAAGATATCGGGTAAAGGATCCCGCCATGCTTGATTGACTTTATGGGAGGAGTATAAATCCATGAGAACCAAATTGTGATGAACCTTGGAGACTTGTACTACTATTACTATTTTTATCGCTACTAGTACCAAACTTGTAGGTAGTGTGCACACTGTTAGCACTTGAAATTTCACCTAGGCTGAGATAGACAAACCTCAAAGCTACATCAAACCATTTCACCTCGTAGCTAGCCCTACGAGGTATGAGAAGGCTCTCTCGGGTGAAACTCGGTGGATTTTTCAATAGGATGAGTTGACCAATTAGAAACACTGATTTTAGGCTAGTAAACTGATAAGGAGGGTTGATTTAAAGTTTTTGGGGTTTTTGGTGGCAATTGGAGGGAGTGAAATTCAGGGTGCGGGGATTGAGCTCAGTTTTTGCAGGTGGGTCTTTGGGGCAAGGTAGGAGTTT